>CAUYPK010001537.1:0-104251 GCA_963574355.1 Loris lydekkerianus
ACAGTTTTTCTTTAGCAATAAATATTGAAAAGCATTTAACCTACTGATTCCTCAATTATTGTAATTGTTTTGGGTATATATTTTTATTTTTGAAATTTACCAGTGGCTGCTGCATTTTCCACCTCGGCTTATACTCGAGTATAAGTTTTCCCAGTTAAACTAAGTTTTCCCAGTTTTTAGGGTAAAATTAAGGGGGTGGGCTTATACTCAGGTCCACTTATACTCGAGTATATAGGTATATAATTATTGTAATATATAATGTGTGTGTGTGTGTGTGTGTGTATATATATATATATCCCCCCAAAGGCAAGAGAAACTTATTGTCCTCTGTTTAGTGTTCTTTCAAAGGCCACCTTTGACATTGGGATTTTATTTGAGATTCTAAGATATAATGGAAGGAAAGTGAGGAAAGATACTGGTTATAAGGACGCGGTCAGCAGAGCTGTGTTTTTCAAGCTTTCTAATGTTGTGGCACATCTGAAACTATGGTTTACTTCTGTGGGACACTTAAATTACGTTGATTAAAAAAAAAGAGTAAGAAAAAGAATATAACTACCATGCTTTGAGTGTTTGAAAATAATTTAATCAATGATCTTTAAAAATTTTTGTGGCACATCTAAATCCTCTTACAGCACACCAGCATTCATGCTCGTTGAAAATCAATGCAACAGTGAAAGCACTGTCAAATAAAGTGCTTGGATGTATAAAGCTTACTCCTTCTAGAGAATTCTTGAAACCAGTGCAATATATGCGGCTCAAAGTTATTTCACTCAAAGAATGAAAGCCTGTGCATTCGTACACCACCGCCCAGGAGTCCTTCATTGTAGGTTGCTCCCAGTGAGACTGATCGTGCGGCCATGCAGGCAGAAGTGGCCAGAGAACACCTCAGGCAAAGAAAGGTACAAGATTGTAGTTGGAAGACGGTATGGCATAGAAAGCATATATGGAGCATATTGCAAGGGTACAAGGCAAATCTATCAAGTATAGAACATAAATGTCTTAACACAATAATCAAGTAAATGAGGCGAAAGCTATATTAATTAGTTTGATGTAAGCACTCCAAATTGTATAAAAAATCAACACATTGTACTCCACATATGCATAAACATATTCCTGATCTATGTGTATATGACTAAAAAAAAATAAATAAATAAAAAAAAAAGCCTACATGCTGGACATCACAGCCTTTATCATAGTCCATCTGCCGTGCCATGCATCTTTGCTCTCTCCTGCCACTGAGCGAGGATGCAAAGAGAGACAGGTCATACTTTTCGCTGCTGCAGTTGTTTCTAAGACATCCACTGTTATACAAGCTCTCTCTCCTCACCCAATTCTTCTGACTTGTGCAGTACTTTGGCTAGTCTATACTGAATAACCTGGGGCATAAACCAGACTCTCTCTTAAGAGGAATGATCTATTTATTGTGGCTTTTTCAGGCTCTAGTTGTTGTAGTTGCCCCTTGATGGTTATTGCTGGGGATAGAAGTTGAAATATGTCCCATGAGTACCTTAATTATAGACATATCTCTTCATACCCATTATGTAGCAGCAACAAGAATTCATCCTGATAATTCGGAAGATTACCACAATAGCAATTCCTTTCTTGGTGTGCTTATATCATGAAAATAAGAGACCAAATGACCAACAGCAACTATATTCTCAGGTTTAATAGAACTTTCATTTTGTCACTTTGCAGAGACATTCTCATCTTAGCAAACCGGATTTCTAATATAGCCGAGAATAAAGTCCTTAAATGCATCACTGAGGGTGATGGGTAGACCCGTTTCTAATTCTACCTTCAAGTTTCTCACCCACATGTTTTGCCTTCTAGGAAAATTACCTCATATAACAGCTGTTGTTTCAAGGTATAAAACAAGTTTTATAGAGCATCACCTTAACCTCTCCAACGTCCATCCCTATCTGCTGCCTTACTTATGCTTTTATGAGGTCAATTTAATATTCTACTAACTGGTAATGTGTACGAAATACAGTACATGGTAGTATGATTCCATACTCATTGAATTTTGTCTCACCTCCTTCATAGTCAGAGGGATGTTATAATACTCAGCACATGATAGACAGCTTAATATGCTGTGATCTAGTACTTAATATATACAAGAACAGGTACCACAAAAGAATCTGCTTTATTCATTCATTCATTCATTCATAATTCATTCATGCATTCTTATTTCCTTCATTCATTTAATTAAGAGTAACCTATATAGACTAACCATACATGTGCAACTTAATGAATTCTTCATATGTAATCACCTAGATAAATACTAAAACATCAAGATATAGACCATTTCCAGAGCACTGGATGGTCCCCTAATGTTCACTTCAAGTCATTACCTCTACAAAGGTAATGTTGAAATTTTCTGACACATAGATTATTTTAAACATTTCTTGAGCATCACGTAAGCAAAATGGAATGTTTACATTATACTATTTTTCTCTCTGACGTCCTTTGCTAAATATAGTTTTTGAGTGTCATTCATGTTGTTATGTGTACCAGTAATTTGTTCTTTTTATGAATATGCAAAGATGAATCCATGCTTCTGTTGATGGACATTGGTAATATTTCTACTACTTGGACATTGTGAATATAGTTACACTCATATTCTGGTGGATTTATGTACTCATTTCACTTGGGTATACCCCTAGGAGGGGAAATACTGGGCGACAGTTTAGGTATGTATTTACCTTTAATAAATCCTAAAAATTGTTTTCCCAAGTGGTTGAAGTAATTTACAATCCCCGCTATATTTAAAGGTTTATAGTTGTTCCAATTTCTGCCAGCATTGTCATTGTTAAGTCTTTTTATTTTACTCATTCAGTAGCTTGTATTGGTATTACATTATGTGAATATTTGCATTTCCCTGATTAGTGTTGTTGAATAACTTTGATATACTTATTGGCCATTTGGTTATTCTGTTTTGTGAAGAGACTGTTCAAAATTTCCCCATGTTTAAATTACATTAGATTTTTTTTTATTGTTGATGTTTGAAAATTTGTTATGTATTTTACATGTAAATGTTGTCAAGATACATTCTGTTGTCAAAAATATTCTTTAAGCTTATCTCTTATCTTTTTACTTTTTTTAATGAGGTACTTTGATATATAGATGTTCTTAATAGATAGGTTTTATTAAGTGTGAGAACATCTCTTTATCAAAGTACATTATGAGTGTTAAGAAAGTGAAAAGGCGGACTTTAAGAAAGACAAATGAAAGCCGTAAAGAAAAGTATAGGACAAGGATAACTTTATTACCTTGGTGTTGACTAGATTTTTCTTAAATAGTGACAAGCTAAGCAGTGATCAAAAAAATGTAGGTAATATATTCCTATATATTAAAATGGAGAACTTTGGTTAGTTAAAAAATTAAAATGGATGTTTTCTTACATGGGGAGTAAGAAAACATTTGGGTATATCGGACAGAGTAATCGTGCTTATCATTAACTCCTAAAATTGAATAAGAAAAATGTAGACATATTCCAATAGAAAAATGGACAAAAAGATGATTAGACAGGTCATGAAATAAAATATCCAAATGGCCAAGGAAACTGTAAAAAGGGCTCAACTTCATTTATAATTAGAGAAACACAAATTAAAACTGTCAAAAGCACTAAATTGTTGAGACGGAAAAATACCAAGTTTTTGTCAGAATTATCACTCAGAATTCTCCTATTCTGAGGCTTAGATCAGATGGTGATTTGGTACAACTATACTGACAACTGGCAGTATCGACTCAAGTTAGGCATATTTATACCCTCTGAACTAACAATACTACTCTTAGTTCTGTATCTAAGAGAAATGCGTATAAAAGTTAAAAAAGGACAAAAACCAGAAGAGTTTTTAAAAATAGGCAACAGTGTAAGCTATAAATCCTACTCAAGCATCCGAAAGGTTCTATTCACACAATGGAATATGCTCCAGCAATGAGAACTTAATGATCTATGAGTGATCCTAACATCATTACAAATATCTTATGCAGTGTTGAGTGAAAGAAGCCAGATGCAGAAGAAAACATTCCTTCGCTTACATAAGGCACAAAGCTTGCAGTGTGAACTCCTCTGTACTGGTAGAAGTCAGGGTAGAGTCCACGCTTGAGGGAAAGTGACTAGAAGTAGGCATGGATAGAATGTCTGGGCACTATGAACGTTCTATTTCTTACCTGGATGAATTTAGTTTGCAAAAATTCACCAAGCTATATACTTATGAATCGAGCACTGTCCTTCAGTTATATTATATGTGAAAATTTAAAAATACACAAACACAGGCTCTCTTTTTTGGTCGAGGTGACCTCACCATTGGGTACACCCCCTGTATGAGTACTCTAGATTCTTGTCACATTAAATCCATCAGTTGCCCCCCTCTCCAGAACCACTGTCTTTGGTGCCCCCTATTCTGTACAACTACCTTTCAAAATTTTATTTCTTGTCTCCCATGTACCTCATTTCTTTTGTAGCCCTGCAGATCTTGAAAGAAATAAATTCCCTTTAGTCACTGTTATTTTTTTCTTCCCACATATAACCCCACTCTCATCCTTTGTTCTTCGCCCCTACGTGGAGAAATAAGATTTTTCATGTATCAGATATCCATACATAACCCTAAATGAAGCTGTGATATTTAGATATTTATAAAGAACCATAGAGCTGTAAGAATGGTCCTATGGGCAGAGAACTATTTTAGCCACCACAGGATCTTTGAGACATAACATCCTCCAAGGAGCAGGAAGGAAGCGTGTATTGGGAACACCTGGTTTTACATCCTGTTTATGTTATGGTGGTCATCCTTCTCTAGTAAGTCAAAGTTCACATGGATTTGAGACTGGGTGTGGCTCTGGCTCACAATATCTCCAGATTTTTTGGCTCTTTCCCAGTTTATCTCTAAGATCTCCAGAATTCGTTTGTTGATAGACAAATAATGGCCCATCCCTCCACCCCCCAAAGTCATTTCTTCACACTACAAAATATACATCTAACTTGCATGCCCTTTGCTATCATAATTCATCGTACCCAAACCATTTATTAATATACATTGTGTAATACCCAAATGCTTTGGATGACACTGCTCTAAGTGAGTGTTATTTAAAAGCATGCTTCCTAAAGAAATGCCATAAATTATACCATTTTGGATATTTTAATTTTATTTTATTGCATCTTGGCAGTGTACATTAAGACTACATCAGAAAAATGAGACATTATATAGCATGGATTAATTATAATGGTATTAAGAGATCCTTTGGCAGTGCCTCTAGAACTGACAATGGTAAACTCAAGAAGATTTAAAAAAATAAAAGCTACCTGCTATTTTTTCTCCCAAATACAACACAAATTGTAAATATTTTGCAAATACTTTTTTCTATTTTTCTTTATTGTGTATTTTTTATGGTTTTCTAAAAAAAAAAAAAAAGTAAATCTTCTTCTATACAACAACAACAAAAACAAAAAAACAAACAAACAAACAAACTAATCACCTTCTGCTAGAGAACTGGGTTATTCTAGAACATAGAAACTGTTCAAAAGGCTACTCTACCAAGTGTCCCTTACCGGCACATGTAATTTATTTCCTGGCTGATGCTCTTTTATTTTAAGGAAAAACAAAAGAGAAGCACTGGATGCCTTTTTCAGTTCACCCTTGATCCTTTTGTAAAAATCCACCTAGTCCATCTTCATGTGTCATCACTACTTGCTATGCATTCTTTCCTGAAGTTTCTGAGCCTTCATCAAATCAGACATAGAAATAGATTGGATGCACCAGCACAGCAGCTTGGCTACTTGCACTCTTGGATTAAATTTCATTATTTAGCTCCCACTCTTGCTATTTACTAGTTGTGTGACATCAGATAATTTACTAGTCCCTCTGAGATTTATTTTCCTAATTTGTAAGCTTGGTATATTTATAGTTGTGTTCCAAATGATTGCTATGGATATTATATAATATATATTCAAAAACTGTTAGCTAATACTGTATTGTTGATGCTTATGGTATTGCAAAGAAAGACTTCCTTACCTGCAGATAGTCCTCTGCCTATCTTTACCAACACAACCCTACAAGAATCATACTTGCTTGATCTTGAGACAATAACACTGTATTAGTAAGGATTCTCCAGAAAAACAGAACCAAGAGGAAAGAGAGAGAGAGAGAGAAATGGAAGGGATAAGGCTTATTAGGGGCATGGGCTCACGTGATTATGGATGGTGAGAAGTTCTATGATATGCCACCTGCAAGCTGGAGAACCAGGGAAGCTTGTAGCATGGCTTAAAATCAAGTCTGAAGTAAAAAAAAAAAAAAAAAAAAAAAAAAAAAAAAAAGCCAGTGGTGGTGTTCTCAGTCCAAGGTCAAAGACCTGAGAATATTCAGGGCTGCTGGAATCTGAAGAATGGACAATCAGGAGTTATGAGGTCTAATGACAGAAGATGGGTGTTCCAACTCTAAGAGAGAGAGAACATGAATTTGCCTTTTCTGTGACTTTTTGTTCTGAGCCTTCCACTGATTGGATGGTGCTTGCCCGCACTGGGTACAGGTGGAGCTTCCTTACTTGTCTACTCATTCAATGCTAATCTCTTCAGAAAACATCTTCACAAACATACCTTGAAATAATCCTTCACTAATTATCTGAGTATCCTTTAATCCAGTCAAGCTGATATCTGAAATTAACTATCACAGCTGTCCTTGACTCCATTTTTAAGTTTGTGTCTAAACGTTGTTTACTCATGTCACCATTCTTTTCTTGTTTATCCTTTTAATTCAGATGCCCAAAAGGCCTATCTAGGTGAAACTAATTTAAAACCAGTATAAACTATTTTAACATCCTTCCCCTCTCTCAATTGGATATGTGAGGAATCCTTCAAGATTTCAACAATATGCTATGGAAATACTAATTAGGCATTATTTCTAATTCTAGTTTATGAACCAACACATTTCTGCTTCTCTGTATGGACCTAACCCCCAGCAGCATCGACTTGAATGAAACTTGCTGCCTTCCTGTGACTCTGCTAGAGACCATTCAGAAGATTTTAGAATTCCAGAGGGGACCTAACTGAGACAGGGATGACATGTTTCATATAACTTTTTACCACTTTTCTGGCTCTACTGTCCTCTGCCTATCAATTTTCTTTCTTTCCACTTTGTTATGAATTTTTCCCAAGAATTCAAAATCCTTCTTGGTCAATAATGCAATTTCTCTTCTATCTGATATATTGTGGCGTTCATATTCTCTTCTATCCAGCATAATGATAAAGATGAGCTGTGATGCCACGGCACTCTACTGAGGGCAACAAAGTGAGACTCTGTCTCTAAAAACAAACAAAAAAACCAAAGATATTCCTCTTCAAATAAAAGACAGTTCTTTCTCTGAGAGAATTTTAAGCATCAGCTATCATAACTATATCACCTTTTTTCTCTTTGAAAACCTAGATTAGGAAGACTATGTATAAAAATGTAAACTTGAAAATGAAAAAAGCATGTTTTGTTTTGCTTAGCACTCTCAAAGTCATCATAAGTTATTCCTAAGCTATTTATAAATTTTAAATGATTTTAAAAGAAATAACAACAAACTTTTTATGGAGCAAGAAAGTTGATTTTAAAATCTGTATGGAAAAATAAACACAAAATTAGGAAAATACTAAAAAGAAAGAGCTATAAAACACAATTACCTCTGTCAGATTTTAAAACATATTATAAAGCTTCTCTGTGAAAATACCACACTACTCACAAATGAATAGACAGAATAATGTAAACCAACAAAATATAATCATGAAATAAACCCAAGAACCTATGGAAATTTACTATGTGATAACTCAAATTAATAAATCAAAGACTTTAATGTAAAATTGGCATGAATACCTAAAAATACACAGTATTAGACCTAGTTCTCACAGCATACACAAGTAATAATGTTAACTGCATAATTTTAAAACAAATTTTGATTCCTCCATAACTTGAAAATAAGATAAAGGTCTTTATGACTCAAAATCTAGATTCAATAAAACAAAGATTGATATATTTAAATATAAAATAAAAATGTTTTTATTATAAATGCTTTATGATTAAAGAGCAAATGAAAAATTAGAAAAATAATTGTAACATGTTAAAGGTAATTGCTAATATCCTTAACACAAAAAGAACTTTCAAAAATTGAGAAAAATATAAAAATTCTATAGAAAAGTAGGCACTAGATGCAAAAAGTAGGCAATATATTTGAACAGACAACTTATCAGGAAGCTATTAAAATAGACTTTAAATTTATGACATGTTCAAATGAAAATGAAATGATATAAATACTATGTGTATATTTTTTATAAAATAAAATGGAGGGAAGGTAAAACAACAAATAATCACTCTACTAGTTATAAGGAATTCAGGACATACTTGGGAAAAATGGGGACAAGTTTCACTACATAAAGCAACAAAGGTACAGTTATACAAAGAGATAAGTTCTTTTGACTTATGGAAATATGCTGACATTCTAAAAAAAACAGGAACAAAAAACTAAATCCCCAAAGGGGAGAGAGCAAAAACTAAAATTATGCAAAAACCAGGATTTTTGTGAATGCCATGAGATAGAGTACAACTTTTTATTAGTACAAATTTATGGGGTACAAATGTAATTTTTCACAGGCATAGATTTTGTAGGGGTAAAGTCAGGGTTTTTAGGGTATCTATCACCTGAACAGCATACATTGTACCTATTAATTTCTCAACTTTAACTTCACTCTCACTCTCCTCCTATTACAAGTCTCTATTGTTTATCACTCCATAGTCTACGTATAAGTGTACATGTATTTTAGCTGATGCTTGTGAGTGAGAACATGCTGCATTTTGTGCCTGATGTGTTTCACTTAACACAAAGACCTCCAGTTCCATCTGCTAAAGAACCAGGCTACTCAGCTTCAAACATAAGCCATTTCTCCTGGAAAAGGAAAGATACCTTAGGAAAGTTACCTTACAGGAGGGAGAAAAGAATACAGAGTCCAGAAAAGAAAGCCACGTAGGACCATGTGGGTATGTGTGCCATTTTGGAAGTGAAAGAAAATAATAACGCTTCATTTTTTTCCCTCTGACTTTTTATTTCTAGCACAGTCATGTTACTCCCCAATATCAAGGAAAATGAAAAAAAAGAAAAAAAAAAAAAAAGACAAAAACAAACAACCCCTGCCACTTCTGCTGCATCAACAAAACCCCATACCATTTAACCATTTAGTTGTAAATTTTTGCCAGGAATTAATTATTCCTGGGCAGATACAACAGAGTCCATAAAAGTATGTTAAATTACTATATATTTTCATATTTTTTTCAAAAGCAAACCACTAAATTTTCCTTTAAAAATTCATTTGGAAATAATGCTGCTTAATTCTGTAATTATCTATACTAGAAGTAGGGAAATTTTTTTTCTATTAAATTGAAAAAATGTGGAGAAAACCAAATTAAAAAATCATTTTTAGTGATTAATGGAGTCTTCCAATCCATGAACATGGGATGTTTTTACATTTATGTATGTCTTCTTAAATTTTTTTCTGTAATACTTAGGAGTTTTCATTATATTCATTGTTCACCTCCTTGGTTAAATTAATTTCTAAGCTTTCTATTGCTTTGGCTGCTATTGTAAATAGAATTGTTTTTGCAATTTCCTTTTCAGATTGTTCATTCTTTATAGAAATGCAAATGATTTTTGTATGTTGATTTGGTATCCTTCTACTTCACTAAATTTATTCATTAGTTCAAACAGTTTTGGTGGTGGAATCATTAGGGCTTTCTACATATAAAATCTTATCATCTGTGAACAGAAATAATTTAATTTCTTTTCCTCCAATTTGGATGCATTTTATTTCTTTTCCTTGACTATTGGCTCTGGCTAGAAACTCAGTACTTTGTTTAACAAAAGTGGCAAAAACAGGCCTTCCTGCTGGTCTTTTAGTCTTTCACCATTGATTATAATTTGGTCTTGTTTTTCATATATGGATTTTGTTACACTGAGGCAGTTGTTTTTGTACTTCTAGTTTATCGAGGATTTTGTCATAAAAATATATTTAATTTTGGTAAAATTTTCCTGTGTCATTTGAGATGATCATGTGCACTTTTTACATCAATGTGTTAATATCAACAGAGTAGAAAGGCAACTAACAGGAGACAATTTTTGCAAATTATATATTTAATAAGAAATTTATATGCAGAATAGATAGAAAACCCCCAAAACTTAACAAAAACAACAACATTTCATGGATGTTGAGCACATGCAAAGAGGCTCAATATCTTTCATAATTAAATAAATATATACCCTAGAATGCTGTTCAGCCACAAAGAAAGATGAAGATTTTACATCTTTTGTCTTTACCCAGAAGGATTTGGAGAACATCCTCCTAAACAAAGAATCACAAGAATGGAAAAGCAAACACCTGACGTATTCAATATTAAAACGAAACCATCAGATAAAACACTCTGTGCCCACATGAGAAAAAAAAACATTTAAATTCAAGAAGGGGGAAAGGGTGATTGTAGGAAACTGAGCACCAGGCAGATAGAAGCAGCTGGCTTTTGAAGAAGGCCTGGGGGTGAGACAATCTCCTAGACAGCTTGGAGATGTTTTACAGCCAGGAGACAAGCCCTCAAGCAGCTGCAAGGTTAATGAGATAAGATGGGTAGCTCCTTAGCAAGCTAGTGTTATACTTTGTAACATTTGTAGGGCAACAGGATTGGAATTGAGTCCAGGGAAGAAAGAGCACCTAGTAACCATTAAACATGTGATCCTAGCATGTGGGCCAGGACTCCTGTTGCATGAGGCTTCAATAAAAGGCCAAGAGAGAGATTTCTCTGGGCTCTTGGAAGACAGATGGGAAGCCCACCCTCTTGGAGGCATGTACCTTCAATCCATGTTCTGGCTATTTTTATTCATGTGATGATGGGGTGCCAAGCAGGCACCAATAGTTGATGGGGGAGCAGAGTTAGTAACTTATCTGTGGGGTAAAAAGTAAGGCATGTTGCACACCTCCTGGGTGAAGGGCTCAACTGCAGCTTGTACTTTACCTAATAAATGTAAACAATGTAACATAATCATATGTACCCTTACATTAATCTGAAATTTAAAAATATAAAAATACCACCTAATTAAAAAATGCAAATCAAACCTACAATGAGATACTACTTCAGATCCATTAGGATGGCTATTGTATTAAAAAAAATAAAAATAAAAAGCAATGGTGAAGATGTGGCTAATTAGAAGTATTAGTACATTGTTGTTGGGAAAGTAAAGTGGTGCAGCTGCTGTGAAAAATAGGACAACAGCTGCTCAAAAAATTAAAAATATAATTAGCAAATAGAATTATCTAGAAACTATACCTCTGAGTATATACACAAAATATTGAGAACAGGATCTCATGTACGCACATGTTTATAGCAGCATTTTTCACAATGGCTAAAATGTGAAAGAAAACCAAATGTACCAATGGATAACAAAATGTCTGTTCATGTTTTCTTGCCCTCATTTTTTTTTCTTTCTGATTTGTTTGATATCCTTATAAGTTCTGGATATTAGGCTTTTGTCCAATGTATAGTTTGTGAATTTTTTTTCTCATTCTATAGGTTGTCTTTACTCTGTTTATTATTTCTTTTGCTGTTCACAAACTTTGTAGTTTAATTAAGTCCCATTTATTTCTTTTGGTTGTATTTGCTTTGGGGGTAGGGGGTCTTAGTCACACATTCTTTGCATAGATCAAAGTCCAGAAGAGGTTTTCCCAATTTTCTACTAAAAGTTTTATTTTTTCAGGTCTTACACATAAGTCTTTAATCCTTATATTTTTTTAGTCAGAACTGGGTCATGCATACTCCTCTAACTTCATGAAAGAAGTTTACATTTTTCTATAGCCTCTATAAATATCCAGCACACAAGAAAGAAAAATTAACATAATATGACATCTAATTAAAAAATTATCAAGCATGAAAGTGGGCAGCAAAAATGACCCATAATGAGAAAAAAAATCAACCAATAGGAACATATCAAGAAATGACAATAATTGTGGACTCGGTAGATAATGACATTGCAACAGTTATTATAAATATTGCTATTATAAGAATATTGAGTATTTTCTTTTATAACATTTCTATAAAAATTTATTTTATTTTATTTTAAATTTCAGATTAATATGAGAGTGCAGATGATTAGGTTACATTATTTGCTCAAGTTGCGGTTGAGCCCTTCACCCAGGGGTTGTGCTGCATGCCCTTACATTGTGCCCATTAGGTGAGAGCATACCAACCCCCCCCCCCCTCATCTCCCTACCCCCACGAAAATTTAATTGTGTTTTTCTCTCATGTGGGTGTGTGGTTGTCTATTAGTTTCATGTTAATATTGAATACATTGGATACTTTTCCACTCTTGTGATACTTGACTAACAAGAATGTTCTTCAAATCCATCCAGGTTAATACAGAAGATGTAAAGTCTTCATCTTTTTTATGGCTAAATAGTATTCTATGATACATATACCACAGTTTATTAATCCATTTATGTGTTGATGAGCACTTAGGTCCATTCCATATCTTGGCAATTATAAATTGAGCTGCAATAAACACTCTAGTGAAAATTTCTTTATGGTAAAATGATTTTTTTTTTTTTTCCTTCTGGGTACATACATGCTAATGGGATTGTGGAATCAAATGGAAGTTCTGCTTTTAGCTCTTTGAGGATTCTCTATACTTCTTTCCAGAGAGGCTATATTATTTTGGAATCCCACCAGTAGTGTAAAAGTGGTCCCTTCCCTATACATCCATGACAACATCTGCAGCTATTCTCACTGGGGTTAGTGATAGGTCAGGGTGGTTTTGATTTGCATTTCTCTGATGATTAAGTATGATGAGCATTTTTTTTCATGTTTTTTTTTTGGCCATTTATCTGTCTTCATAAGGAAGGTTCTGTTCATGTCTCCTTCCTACTTATAAACGGGATTGTTTGCTCTTTTCTTGTTCATTGGTTTGAGTTCTCTGTAGATTCTAGTTGTCAGTTCTTTGTCAGATTTTTAGTATGCAAATCTCTTCTCCCATTTTGAGGTTGTCAGTTTGCTTTAGTTGTTATGCCCTTAGCTGTACAGAAGCTTGTTAGCTTGATCATGTCCCATTTCTTTATTTTTGGTATAGCTGAAATTGCCAAGTGTATCTTCTTCACAAAATTGTTTTCCAGGATGATATTGTCCAGAATTTTTCCCATACTTTCTTCTAGAATTTTTATCATTTTGTGTCTTAAAATTTTCTCCTTTCTCTCTCATCTTTGTCCTTGCAGTTTGTCTCAATGTGGTTGCTGAGCATCTTGATTTCTTCTACTTGTGATCTGCCCCTCAATTTCAATGCTCTGAATTTACTTCAGTCTAATTTCCCCTCTTCTGGATGGGAGCTTCTGAGGAAAACTGCCTCTAGTCAGCCATCTTGCCCCCTCCCTTTCTATAAGCAGAATACTGCATATTTTCAAGAAGCAAGAGCAATTTAAGCAATTTATTTAAATTGTTCTTGCTACTTGAAAAATAAATTATACTTACCACAATTTAAGTAAAAGAAAAGAAGATGTATTTTAGAAAACCAAGTTTCTAAAAATGGAAACTCCAATTCTGAGATGAAAAAATATAATGGAGGGAATTAGTAATAGATTATAATTAGTAAAATGAAATAGATACCATCAGAAATTTAAAATAAAGTACACAGATGAAATTAAAGAATAAGAAAATAGATCACTAGTGAGCAGCTTAGTTTGCACTGAAATACCTAAAACTAAACAAACATAAAGTAGAACAAGAAAAAAATGGCAAAGACATAATAGTTGTGAAATTTCCCATTTTGATTAAAACTATAATTCTACAAATCTCAATAGGACCAAAGTACAGGAAGTATAAAGAAAACTTCACATACTCACCTCATAATAAAGTTGTTCAAATCTAACAATAAATAGAAAATCTTCAAATCAGCAATAGAAAAATAAACATTATATGCAAAGGAGCTAAGATAAAAAAGCAGACTTCTGCTTGGAAACAATGCATGCCACAAGATAGTGTAGCGATATTTTGTACAGAAAAGAACATATCAAAGTAGAATTCTATACATAGTAAAAATATATTTTAATATTGAAGGGAAAAATAGTCTTTCTTTCTTTCTTTCTTTCTTTCTTTCTTTCTTTCTTTCTTTCTTTCTTTCTTTCTTTCTTTCTTTCTTTCTTTCTTTTTGCAGTTTTTGGCCAGGGCTGGGCTTAAACCCACCATCCCCGGTATATAGGTCTGGTGCCCTACTCCTTTAGCCACAGGTGCCACCCCAGAAAAAAAAAAGTTTTTATATATCCAAAGCTGACAGAATTCATGACCAGTCCAGCATAGGAAACATTCCAGAAAAATCCATCAGGCAGAAGTAAAATTCTACCAAATTAAAATCTGGATTAATATGAAAAATTAAAATAACCAAAATATATTCAAAAATATTAATATTTTGTATAGCCTTGTATTTACTATGGAAATTAAATTGGTGGTTTTAACATTTTTTCAAAAACCAATTTCAGGCACATATTGTTTCACTGGAGAATACTACCAAATGTCTTGGGAAGAATAATACCAATTTTATTTTTAAAAAGAGTAATTTTATAAAAGACAGAAGAAAATACTCCTCAAGTTGTTCAATATGATTCCAGCATTATTCCAACATTAAAACTGGAAAACGTTACAAGAAAATAGAATTTGAAAGTTCCCTCATGTGCACAGATAAAAGGCATTCCTAACAAATATTGGCATATGGAATCCATTAGTGTTTTAAAAATAACATAAGTGTAGTGTATCTCCTAGATTGTCTTAACATAAAAAGAAGCAATAACAAGTGTAATACACCATATTAATTTTTAAAAAAATCACTGTAGTAGCGACTAAAAATCATGTGACAAAGTATATTATCTAGTTTTAGTACTGATTAAAAAATCTGAGCTAAGTCAGAAAAAAAAGAAGTTCCTCCACCTGATAATGAGCATCTTTGATCAACTTACAGCTTATGTTAGACTTAATTGTGAACAATTTAATACTCTCTCCTTTTATTACTGCAGCCCAAACTAGAGCATGAAGTAATGAGAAGAAATGAAAAAATGGAAATCCAGATTGGAAATAAATAATTAAAACTGAGTTTATTAACAGATCATCTGATCACTTATATAAAAAATGTATTTTTTAAAATTTATTAAATGTATTAATAGATACTAGATTAAAATGTGGAATTGGTAAGATTACTGAATATAAAATCAATGTATAAATATAAATTTGTTTAAAATTAACAAAATGAAATATAAAAGTTTGAGATTAAAAATACTATTTACAATGACATAGAATATTAAATACTTATAAGTAAATCTGACAAAAGAGGTGCAAAATGTGTACATTGAAAACTAGATAAGGTAGCTGAATAAAATTACAGTAACTGAATGAATGGAGAGGTACATTCTGTATGTGGTTTAGTATATTCAATACTATTAAGATGTCAATTCTCAACAAAGTGGTCGGTCTGTTCAATACAATCCCAGTCAATCCGAGTAGAGGGTAGTGAGTAGGCACTGGCAACTTGTTCTAAAATTCATAAAGAAGTGAGAAAGATCTAGAATTGTCTATACAACTTTGAAACAGAAGAATAACTTTGGTGACTTCACATTATCTGATATCAAGATTTAATATATTTTTTTTAAGATGGCTGACCACAGACATCAGCTGCCAGATTGTCCCAGAAAGAAGGAAGCATTTTAGAAGAAAAAGAAAAAAACAATCCTTAGATCAGGTGTAATTCAGAGGGGAAAGTATTAGAACCTATCAGAGAATCCACAGGAAGAAGTTGTGGAGCAAATGAAGACAGAGCACTATCAACAGAAATCAACCTCCAAGAGGCTTGGAGCCCAGCAAAAAGGGTAGGTGGGGTTTTCTTTTCTTTCTTTCTTACATCTCCATCAGCCATCAAGCTCCAAAACTGCAGAGAGCCTTTCTTATAACAGTAATGTCTGATTCTATGTACATAAAATTCTAAAAAAAGCAAAACTGTAGTGAATTAAATCATAGTGGTGGCAAGAAGTGGCTCCAGGGGAGGGCATAGAATTACTGAAATGTGTGCAGAAACATTGTTGGGTGATCACATTGTTATATGCAGTGATTAAGAAGGTGAACTATAGGCTGAGTGCCGTGGCTCACACCTGTAATGCTAGCACTCTGGGAGGCCAAGGCAGGTGGATTGCTTGAGCTCACGTGTTTGAGACCAGCCTAAGCAAAAAGCGAGACCCTGTCTCTACTAAAAATAGAAAAATTGAGTCAAGAGAATCCCTCGAGCCCAAGAGTTGAAGGTTGCTGTGAGCTGTGATGCCATGGCACCCTACCCAGGGGGACAGCTTGAGACTCGGTATAAAAAAAAAAAAAAAAAAAAAAGATGGTGAACTGTATACATATGTACTAAAATCTATTCACTGTGCACTTTAAACTGTTAATGTTTATTGTTTAAAAACTGTACTCCAATTGAAGCAAAAGAAAGAAAAATTGCTCAAACAATATATTTGTGAAATGATTTGACAAAGGATTAATTAATTCAAAATCTAACTATTTCAAAAAATTTTCCTAAACAGAAATGCATAAAGAAAAAATAATAAAATATAGGAGTTAAAAAAATCTGAATATAAGAGCTATTTGTGGTATACTAAAAGCTATAAGAATAGCTGATAACCTAGCAAAATAGAGATAATAGGACATAATATTAATCTAATGTTCAAAAAATTATTAAAACTGACTAAAGACATTAAACTAACAATTCAAGAAATTCAGAAAACACTAAACAAGACACATACACAGACACATATCACTTTGGCATATCTAAATTTCTTGGTGGGGGAGTTTTCAGCCATTATTATGTTAAATCTATATTCTACTCCTTTCATTGTCCCTGTGCCTTCTGGAATACTTAAAATTCATTCTTCACCTTCTGAGATACTGAAAATTCAAACACTTGGTCATTTTATGGTATCATGTACATCACATAGACTTTATTCATTCTTTTAAACTTTTTCTTCTTTATTTTTGTCTTACTGGGTTATTTGAAGAGACTTGCCTTCAAGTTCTGAAATTCTTTCTTTTGATTGAGCTATTGTTGAAGCTTTTTAATGTACTTGGTAATTAATTCAATGAATTCTTCAGTTCTAGAATTGCTGTTTGGTTCTCTTTTATGTTATCAGTCTCTTTGGTAAATTTCACTTTCATATCCTAAATTACTTTTCTGATTTCTTTGTATTATTTTTCCATATTCTCTTGTATCTTACTGCATTTCTTAACTACCTTTTTATGCAATTTCAGAAATTTATTTCTCATTGAAATCTGTTGCTGGAGAATTATCATTTTTTAAAGGTGTAATATTTCTTTGCTTTTTCATGTCGCTTGCATCTTTAGTTTGATACCTATACATCTGGTGTGACAGTCATATCTTCTAATTTTTTGAACTTGCTTTCTTAGAGGTAGACTTTTACCTGAAGATACATCTCCAGGAAAATGATGATGGTTGAGTAATGAACTTTGGCTTTGATTCTAAACACATGCAGTATTGTAGCCTGGGCATAATTTCTTCAGCTATAAACAGTGCCAGTAATAGCTATAACTCCCTCTATGATTTAGGGTATGGTTGTTAGTGGAAGCTATGGTGATATTTTGCTGAGGATGGAGATTCTGGGTGGGCCACATTTGAGGCCCCAGTGGTTGTGGTAGTCAGGCCAAGCCTCCCTTCATTAAGCCCCAGGAACCATATGCTGACACCAGTGTCAGTGGGTCCAGTTGGGCCAATTTTTGCATCTTTAAGGGCAGCAGTAGGTCAGTAAGGTGGGTGAGACCTTAGGTTCTTCTACAGTGCTCATGGCATGGACAGTGGCAGTAACAGTGGTGAGACAACCCTCCTATTCCAGACCAGTGGATACTGATATTGGCAGTTGTTGCAATGGGCTGGGAAGGCCAGTCCCTACTTCTGCAGCTGGCATGTACTGCTGGTGCTAGTGGCATGTTGAGTGGGCATCTACGGTGCTAGTGGCATGTTGAGTGGGCATGACATAAAGCCCCTGGGAGGGGTGCTCAGGCACCAACAATGATGAACTAGGCTGGGTGACCCCCTGGTACTGTGCATATGAAGCCAGGCTGGGCAAATGCGTACTTTTGCCCCCTGGTAGTACATGGGGGCACTGAGTGTGTTAGGCAGGAGTGGAGTGATCTACAGTCCTTTGGGAGAATGCTTGGGTGTGGGGGGCAGTGGCTGTGCAGAGCAAGGTCATTTTCAGTGGCAGGAGCCATCAGCAGGCGCATGGCAGTGCACACCTTGCATGTGCTATAGCCCCAACAGCAGCTGCTCACCGTGGTGGTGGCAGGGGAGTCTGTCCTCAGGGTGCATGGTGGCTCCATCCCTGGGCAGTGGAGCCACTGCCAGTAGTTCACTTTTCAGCCTTGGTGGCATCAGCCAGCCATGCTGGTGGCTGTGAGTAGGGGATGCCAGCGGGACTCCAAGGATGTTGAGAAGCAGAGGCTGTGGCTCCAGGCGAGAGAAGATTCTAGTGGGAGCTGGGCTAGGAAAAGGGTGCCTTGCATAACTGCTCGGGACCCTGGGTAAGCTCCCTCCTTGGATCAATGACATTTCATAGTCTCTAGATAGCTCCTTATGTTAGTCAGAGGGCCCGTGAAGGAGGGGGGTGTTCTTCTGTGGTGAGGAATTGCAGGAGTCTTCAGTGGGCGTACGGATGGCTGAGAATCTCCCACAGGACTCTCTCCACTCTGGGGAGCCAGTGCCTGGAGCAAGCTGCCTGGCTTCCTTCTCCTTTGCTTTAGGTGTTTTCCTGTCACTTCCCTGTGGAATTCCAGCATTCTCTCTCAGATGATCTATTCTAAGTGTGATTATCTGCTGGCTATTTTGGTTCTTCTTTGTGGAGGAGGTTAGTACCAGATGCCTCCATTTAGCCATCTCCAAACCTTCCCAAAAGATAAACTTTAAATGTTAAATAGAATTGGAATATTCTAGGGAGGAGGAATGCCCACAGAATATGCAAAAGAAAATTAAGAAAAACAAAGACTAAAGTTACTTTTGTTTATCTGAAACAAAAACTAATAAGCTTCTACTGATTTTCAAGATTGATTTATTTGCTTTGAGCAATTATTTACATGATTATTTATTTGCTTCTCTTAGGCATAAAATTTTCCTCACCACGAAAACTCAGAGGACATACTATGTAGGGATAATTTTCTCATTATTTATTTCACCTAATATTTTAATGTTATCTTCATTAAGATTATTTTCTATTTTTTCCTAACAGCAAATACAATTTCAATTCTGAATCTCAAGAATTTAAAATAGTGGCTCAAGTTTTATATGAAACTCAGAAACCTAGTTGTCATATCCAGATGACCAGTCACAGAAAAGCTTTTGAGAAAGATGTTGGCATCTTTCCCAGTTCTGCTGTACTCAGACCAGGCATTGTCTGACTAATAGAGGACTTGAAAAGAGAATGAAATCTCACGACATAGGCACATAGACCAGTGATGTCTCTCAAGCTAGTTTGTGCAACTGATTACAAGTGGGGAAAAAGAAAAAAAACTTACCTCTGAAATCTTAATTTCAGCAATATGGAAAAACGTTTGATGCTTTTTCAAGCATATTTTTCCAGCTAATGCTAAGACATGTTTTAAAATTATACTGACAAGAAAACAATTGCAATAGTGTTTAAACTAATGATACAATCCCATGGGTAATTTCCTCCACATGGCTCAGAGGTGTGAATGAATGAGTCACATATCATTGAAGGAAGCAATTTGCCTCAATGAGCTCTACCTGCTGGAATCTCAGTTCATTACAGATTGAGTAAAGTCTTATTTAAAGTAAGACTCTCAAACTGGCTCTGGAGCAAAACCTAAACCCTGAAAGGAGTCCGCTATGAGTATATTTATTTCTGGGAGCACTCATGATCCAAATTTCTCTCTTCTGTGCATAGTAACTTGGAGAGGTTTTCCAAGTGCATAAGTGACTTCCAAGTCTCAATCTCCTTTATGTGGTTTAGCTCCCGACACCAGATTGCCATTGTGTGCATATCAACACTATTCCCCTCTCATTTCATCTCTCTGTCTTCTCTTCAACGTGGCACATATGAATATGTGTCAGTTAAACAAGGTGCCTTAAGGAAACAAAGGTCCTGAGCTGCAGCCTCTGCTTCTCAACAGATGGAGATGAGATGTGAAATGTACCCAAATTCCAAAGAACCTTTTGTAGTTTTGAATTATTTTTGAAGAATTCAGATAGAAAAACTTTCTTTTACAACAGCATTAAAAGGTAATAATGTAGATCTCTCTCCACAAATTAAAACAGAAAATAAAAAGGTAATACTGTTTCCCTTTCCTTGTTGAACTGTTCCTTTTGCTGGACTTGATATTCTGTCTCAGAAATGAACAAATTAATTTCTAGGAAGAACTTAAGATTCAGAGAGGACAAATGATTTGTACAGAGTTGGAACCTAGATTTTGTGATTTCAATATTCTAGACTAAGTCTTCTCATGTCCTTTCTTTATACTGGATCAAACTCAGAATCAACTTTATCTTGAATCTTGTCACGAGTGTTGTTCTTATCTCTCCACATAAAAGATGTATTAGATTCCTAGAGTTGCAATAACAAAGTGCCTGAAACTGGGAGGCCTAAAACAGCAGACATTTTTCTCACAGCTCTGGAGTTTCCAAGTCTAAAATCAAGGTGTTGGGAAGGCCCTGCTCCCTCTGAAACCTGTGGGAAAATCCTTCCTTACCTCTCCCTGGCTCTAGTGGAGGCCATCAGTCCCATTGTTCCTTGGCTTGCAGCTACATCTTGGTGTTTGTCATCACGTGTCGTCACATGGAATCCTTCCCATACTTATATCTTTATATCCTGGTCTTCATTTAAGGATGTCAGTTGTACTGGAATGCACCCCACCCTAATAATCTCATCTTAACTTGATTAAATCTGCAGAGACCCTGTTTTTGATCAAAATCATATTCGTTGGTATGACGGGTTAGGACTTTAACATCCCTTTTCAGGGTACAATGAACCCATAACAGACCACAACCCTTTATAGACAAGGAAGGTACTCCTGTCATTTTCTGAATCACCTCTGTCTTCTAGTTATTGTTTATCACACTAACATTCAATGTTTGGCTCACCGAAGGATACTGACTTTGTGGACTATTGACTTATGGCAGTGAAAAAGATTCACAGGTGAGAGCATGTCTTTGGACAGGTGAATTAAAAAGTTCAGAAGCTGCTCAAATGTATAATAAGACCCATCTATCAATGGGAGGATCCAATTCTTGGACAAAGAGTCAGAGAATCTGGGCTTTGCCCCTATCTGTGGTGTTGAACTAATTTGAAGACCTTGTAAAAAGGTTTCTTCATCAATCATAAAAAATAATATCTCTTCTGTCTACGCTACTTAGAGACACGATGGATGTAAAAAATATTTAGTGCCATGCACATTCCTAGGAATCAGTATTATTCTGATCTTTTAGTACCATAGTGCTCTCTGGAGTCTTGGAAAAACTATATAAATGTAGCAGATGGTTGGTGCCTTTTCCAGAATCAGTTGGATCTTTTTCTGGGCCCCTGCAACCACATTGCAGCTTTGATAAATTTTGCTCTTAATGGTTTCCATCCACAATTTTCTTCAGAGTATGTCCCTGGGTACCAGAGACACCTTGCTTTTATGAAGATCCAGACAAT
This sequence comes from Loris lydekkerianus, assembly GCA_963574355.1. Lineage (NCBI taxonomy): Eukaryota > Metazoa > Chordata > Mammalia > Primates > Lorisidae > Loris > Loris lydekkerianus. The sequence goes on from CAUYPK010001537.1 coordinate 21,743, forward strand.
TTTGGGTTATATCATTCACTCTGTACTACAGAATTGCATAGCCAACAAATATTGAGAGGGGAATACAAAAGCCCAGTTTTCCTTTAACAATTTGGGAAAAACTGAGGGGTGTGGACAACAGATCTTCCCATATAATCGGACTGAGGATGGGACCTTAGCTGAAAATGAATTTGCTTTGGCTTCTCTTTCATTAATATGTTTTTTGCCACTCACTTAGTAATTTCATCTGGTAGAAATTCCTCAATAAAACACTTGAACATAGATTCTAATTCTGAAGTCTCCTTTAAAAAATATGACCTAAGACACTGCTACTTCTAAAATTAGAAGGATTCTGGTGTCAGTAGCTGGTGATGGAGAAGCCATCACTGGTGGAGAGTGGAGTGCTGACAGCCACTGGCATGCTGCAGCGTTACAGTTGCTAAGGCTTTTAGCTCTTTCCAACTGGGGTGGGAGAGTGATGGACAAGTTTGCATGGCATCTGTGGGTTGTGTGACATCTGGGGAAAATAGTAATTATAAGGACAGAGGTATTGGGTGGCTGCTGCTGAGTACTACTGGAGAGGTGAACACAGAAAATGGCAAACGTTATCAGTGAACAACTTAAGTCAATATAACTAGAGCATTTAATGTGTCCTTCACGAGTAGTCAGAGAGCAAAAATGAAGTGACTACCAAAGATGAGGCTTAATTGTAGAAGGAGCAGAACCTGAGAGAAAGCCGATAACTCTCTAATGCCCAAATCAGGGCGCTGATCAAGAATAATAGACTTAGGTGTAGAGTTTTAGTTGGATTTTCTTGTGAACTTTGACAGTCTAGATTCCTTAAAAGCTTCTTGGCTTGGGGAAAAATTAATTTTACTTTGTTTGAGATTTTGGCCCATTGTTTGGTTTAAAAATATGCAGAGACTTCTAATAAGGCAGATGCCTACAGAGTCTTTTGTCTGGATTTTAGAAAAGCCACCAAGGTCAAGTCTCATCTTGGCCTTACTGGGAAAGTATTGTGCCAACTAAGGAGAAAGAGGATTTATATTAATATTTAGGGTTTATACCCTGAAAAAGACCTGGATGCATTAGTAACTGAGAAATTACATACATCTATATAAGGTTACTCCCTTTAAACTTCAGACTTGACACCTAGGCCAGCACCCCTGCAGCTGGTTCGAATATGCTTCTAGAATAGCTCTTAAAAGGTTGGAAAAAATAATGGCTCACATTAAGTGAAACAGAGATGCCAGAACTACTTTGGCAGAATATCTACTTTGAGATGAGAGACTCAGAGAAGATGAAATACTAGACTGGATGCATTTTATAAGATTTCAAAACCTCATTATCTAGTTGTGTTGGTTGAGAGGGGCCCCCAAATATTCCCCAGTTAAGGTAATAAAGCTCATGCTGGTGAAAAAAGCATTGATATCGGTGAACAGCTCAGCTGTGGGTATACTTTGTATGCCATAGGCGATGGCAGGAAATGCTACTAAAAAAACCAGGCTCCCTAAATATCAAGGGGGGTAGAAAGGATTCTAGAATGGCAAAAGCCACTTGTTGGCACATAAATATCAGAGGTAAAGTGAACATAATTATGATAAAGGACATTCAGTGGGCCCTTATTTGTAGGAAACTGTGGAGATGGCTAACAGACCGTGTATTCTTGGGTTCAAGATAGATGGGCAACTGGGTAGCTGACAGTGAATTTCATAATATAGTATATAAAAAGTGGTAAAGCATGTATTAACAGAAGCCTAGTGTCAGCCACGTGAATAAAAGGTATACCTTTCTGGTTTCTAGACCTGAGCCAGTTCTCAGACATAGAACACGCATTTGAAAGAGAAACAAAACAACCTGAGAACAAAAACAAACCTGGAGTGGGCTCAGCAAGGGCAACAGCAGTGGCTTTTCTAAAAATAAATGTTCCTTGAATCATCTGACTATTTGCATGTAAGAGAAAACAGAGTACCAAGATCTTTCAAGTTAGATGGAAGGACTGGCCTAACCCATAAAATATCATTAGGCTTGGAGATAGTTAATTTTATGTTTGAATGTTACTGGGACACAATGCTTAACTTTATGGTCAAACATTATTTGAATATTACTATGAGGATGATTTTGAATGAGATTAACATTTACATTGGTAGACTTTGAGTAAAGTCCCCCATAATTTGGGCAGGTTCTATTCAATCAATGTAAGGACTGAATAGAACAAAAGAGTGATCACTTCTGGGAAAGAGGGAATTGTGCTAGAGGAGGGGCTTTCCAACTTCAACTGCTTCCACCTGTTGGCTCATCCTGCAGACTTTGTCCAGTTTCACAGAGTTTCCTTCAATGAAGTGATAAGGTTCAAATAATGGAATTGAGAACTAAGTTTGTTTATAGACATTTATTCCACTGGTTTACAAGTGTCTACTTGCAACGCTGAGAAAATTGGAATTATTCAAGAGCTGCACTATTGCAACATTGAGTTTGTAAGATGAATTCAAGTGTTAGGAGAGCCAAATCACCATTAGAGACCCCTGATAAAGAAAGAGCATATGAGGCTCAAGCAATTAATGGATAGTTGGCTTAGACTGTAGTACGATAGTCCTTTCTTTGCTTCCCAAATATATTATTTTAATGGACATAATTAAAAATTGGCAGAGACCTCACACTGTTTCTTTGACATGTTTAAGTAAGAGTAACTGTTATAGGAAAGGTAAAACCCTAAAAAAAAAAAAAAATACCTGTCCTGTCTATATTAAATCAAATGATACTCGTTAGAAAGGCAGATATTAGTGCAACATTCAAGGACCTTAAGTACACAGGATTGGTAGTCCCCATATTTCTCTCTTTAATTCACTCCCACCCCAAAACTACTGCATCATAGTTGATATGAGTGGACTATTATAAACGTACCTAATAGCTTCAAGTGCAGCTTTTAAGCCTGATACAATTTTTGTTCACTGTATCTGATGAACTTGACTTATGGTTCATAAAATTTGGCCATGAATCTACTTAATATATTATTTTTCATAATTTTGTGATGAGGGATCAGAAGAGTTTCATATTCACCTGGGATGAATAACAATAAATATTTACTCTCCTGTTCTGTTACAATATATCTGAAAAGATCTGGATCATCTGGGCATGACCACCTTCATGGTTGTTAACTATATTAGTAGCCTTAGACCTATTGTATAGGATGTTCTAGGTGATCCAGTAAGATATGAATATTCCATATGGAAGGAAATAAACTCTGTAATTATTTAGGACCCTGCCATGTTAAAAAAGTTCTTAGGGCTGGGTGGCACCTGTGGCTCATAGGAGTAGGGCGCTGGCCCCATATGGCGGAGGTGGTGGGATCAAACCCAGCTGTGGCCAGAAACTGAAAAAAATAAAGTTCTTAGGGTTCATGCATTCTGGAGCATAATAAGATATCCCTGAAAAGTAAGTGAAAAGTCATTGCACTTCGTATTTTTTTTTTCTTCTTCTTCTTCTTCTTCTTCTTCTTCTTCTTCTTCTTCTTCTTCTTCTTCTTCTTCTTCATTTTGTTAAATATTTATTTATTTATTTCTTATCTTTAAAAACAACAACAACAAAATCCAAGAGTTGTTAGGTCAATTTGGGTTGTAAATACTACAGTCAGGAATATTGCTCTATCTCATTCATGTGGTGATGCTGGTATCTGTGATTTTTTAATGAGAGGGACAGAGGAAGAAAGGGCTCCACATTAGGTACGTGCTGTGGTAGAAGCAGCCCTACTTCTTTAAAGATGCAACCCAGTAGATGAAGGTATCATAGCAGTTGATCTAGATTATGAAGATAAAGACACTATCTAGGTTCCTAGGGTTCTGGAGAAAAAAAGTATCATTTGTCACAGAAAATTATCCATATTTTAGAAGTTTCTGGAAGACTATGGACTGGGATAAGGATGAGTGAATGGTTTAGCAAGCCAATGAACAACTGCTTCCATACTCAGAATCACAAGATCGGGCAGGGCCAGTAACAACCTTATATACAATTAAAGTGCTATGTCAAGAATCATCCCTGAGCAGGACAGAATATCACATGTAAGCTGCATGAAAAAGAGGCACTGGACTCCCAAGGGAACCCACCATTGTGGCACCAATACTGTTCTCTTTGCTCCTGGGGAATTCCACAAGAAAATCTGGCAAAGGAAGAAAGTATATGCCTCCTGGTTATGTGTAAGTTATTCTAAGAGAACAGTAGAAAAATAACACTCTACATTCTGCTCATGGGTGGCATAGAAAGACAAGGCAAGAGAAATCCTTTAAGTAGGTGAAGCCTAAGATAATGATGCACTTTGTGTGTGTGGGGGGGAGTGAGAGGTGGGGGAGGAAAGGGAATGAAGTGACTCCCAGAAGTCCTACACAGTGGCAAATAACTTGCTTGTTTACTAGGAAGCCTCAAGAAAAATGATCAATGATTAGAAAAGCAGTAACAATAAGGTTCTGGAAAAGAGGTATATGGATGAATATAGGGGAGAGGGCTCCATGTTTTCTCTCTCTCTCTTTTTTTTTTTTTTTGTAGGCCTGGAATGACCATAGGAAATCCTTCCAATAAGGTGGACTTTCTCATTTTACTGGTAATGATGATATTGTGAAATAGCTGAGGCAAGGTGGTATTGGTACTTAGATGTCAAAAATAAGATGTACACATTTATTATTAAGGGAAAAAAAAACAAAACAAAGAAGTAATTATAACAAGACTGCGTTCGACTTCCGAAAGCAGTGCTTATGGCTATTTCAGCATAATTTCCCTAGGAATTATATAAATGGGAAGCCCAATAAAATAAACACACACATATATTTATTTTAACTTACATAATAGAAATATTCCAGGTAAGTGGCCAAAATTCTGACTTTAGTCAACACAATTGAGAGGCATGACCTCTCTCCAGGTTTCTAAACTCAAGCTCATAACCATCGCATTGTTTACTTACCATTTTCTTTTTTTTATGATAAGATATTTGAAATTACTCTTGGTAGGCTGAGCACCGTGGCTCATGCCTATAATCCTAGCATTCTGGGAGGCTGATTCAGGAGGATCAATTGATTCAGAGTTTGAGAGCAGCCTGAGCAAGAGCGAGACTGTCTCTACTAAAAATGGAAACATTAGCCAGGCATTGTGTAGGCGCTGGTAGTCCCAGGTACTCAGGAGACTGAGGCAGAAAGATGGCTTGAGCCCAGGACTTTGAGGTGCTATGAGGAAGGCTGAGGCCATGGCACTCTAACCTGGGCAACAGAATGAGATTCTGTGCTATAAAGAAAGAAGGAAGAATGGGGGGAGAAAGGAAGAGAGGAGGGATGGAGGGAAGGAAGAAGGAAAGAAAGAAATGAGGAAAGAGAAGGGTAAAGGAAAGAAGGAAGGAAGGAAGGAAGGAAGGAAGGAAGGAAGGAAGGAAGGAAGGAAGGAAGGAAGGACTGATTCTTGGTTATTTTGAAATATACATTAAGACTTTATTCACCTTGCTTTGCAATAGATTGTAAAACTATTCCTTCTGTCTACCTGAAACTTTGTACCCTTTGATCCACAATTTCTCACTGCTACTCTCCTCCTGCCTTTAGTAACTATCATTCTACTGTCTATTTGACTTTCTCTTTTTTAAGGCTTAAAGGCATTCCACTGTGTATATATACCACATTTTTATCTATTCATCTATAGATGAAAATTAGGTTAACTTTATAGCTTGGCTGTTGTGAATAATGCTGCAATAAACATGTGAGTGCATGTATCACTTTGATATATTTATTTCAGTCCATCAGAGAGCTATATACTGAGAAACAAGGTTAGATCATACAGTAGTTTTATTTTCTTTTTTTGAGGAACTACTATACATTTTCTCATAATGGCTATACTAATTTGCATTCCCACCAAAATTGTGTAAGAGTTTCTTTTCTTCTGTGTTCTCCTCAACACTTATTTTTTATCTTTTCAATACAGACCATTCTGTCAAGTGTGAAGTGATATCTCCTTATGGTTTTAATTTGTATTTTCTTAATGATTAGTGATGTTAACTTTTTTTATGTGCCTCTTGCCATTTGTGTGTCTTTTGAGAAGTATCTATCCAGGTCTTTTGCCCATTTTTAAATCTATTTATTTGTTTTCTTACTATTACATTAAGTTCCTTATATATTTTAGATATGAATGTCTTAACAAATGGATGTTTTGCAAATATTTTCTTCCTTTCCATAGAATATTGTTTCACTTTATTATTTTCTTTGTTATACTGGTATTTTTTTCTTTTTTAATTTGACATCATCCCATTTGTCTATTTTGTCTTTTTGTTGCCTGTGATTTTGAGATTATATCCCCAAAATTCAGAGGCCAATGTCATGAATTTTTTCCTCTATGTTTCCTTTCAGTAGTTTTATAGTTGGGGTATTAAATGTAAGTCTTTACTCTATTTTTATTTGATTCTTACATATGGTGTAAGATTAGGGTTTAATATTATTCTTCTACTTGTGGATATCCAGTTATCACACTACCATCTGTTGAAGAGATTGTCTTTTCCCCATTATGTTTTCTTGGGAACTTTGTCAAAAATTCATTGACTATAAATGTGTAGATTTATTTCTGAATTTTCTATCCTATTCAATTAGTAATGATGCCAGCTCCAGGCTGTTTAGATTACCATTGCTTCATAACAAATTTTGAAACAAGAGAGTGTGATACCTCCAGTTTTTCCCTTTTTGTTCAAGACTGTTTTGGTTATTTGGTGTTATTTATGTTTCAAAAATAATCTTTTTTTTTCTATTTCGGTGAAAAAAATGGCATTGTAATTTTTTTTTTTTTTTTTTTTTTTGAGACAGATTCTATTTCACCCTCAGTAGAGTGTGTGGTATCACAGCTCACAGCAACCTCAAACTCTTGGGCTCAAGCAATTCTCTTGCCTCAGCCTCCCAATTAGCTGGGACTACAGGGGCCCGCCACAACATCTGGCTGTTTTTTGGTTGCAGTTGTTTAGCTGGCCTGTGTTGGGTTTGAACCTGCCACCCTAAGTGTATGTGACTGGCACCATAACCACTGTGCTACAGGCACTTAGCTGAAATTGGAATTTTAATAGGGATTGCACTGAGTCTATTGATGACATTGGGTAGTATGGATATTTTCACAATTTGTTCATTTGTCTAATGCATGAACATAAGTTATATTTCCATTTATTTGTATTTTATTCAATTTCTTAAGTGTTTTACACTTTTCAGTATAAAGGCCTTTTATCTCCTTGGTTTAATTTATACCTAAAGATTCATTTATTATTTGTTGCTATTGTAAATGAGATTGTTCCCTTAATTTCATTTGTGGATAATTTCTTTGTAGTATATGGAAACACTAGTGATTTTTGTGTTGATTTTATATCCTGTAACTGTACTGAATTTATCAATTCTAACAGATTTTGATAGTCTTTATAATTTTCTTTTTTATTTCTATTATTTAATTTTATCTATGATATATAAAGTTATACTTATGAAACTATAAGGAATTTTATTGATATAATTGCTTCATATAATTATCAAGCTTACCTTTACTTTCAATATCTTCTAATCTCATATGCTTTCTATGAAAGCATCAATAATTTTCATGTCATCAGCAAATAGAGACAATTTTGTACAAGAATATACTTTAATTCACCTTCAACACTTTCCCCAGCAGAAACTATGGTACTATTCAAGTGACTGTGCCCTGTAAAAGAGGGAATTCTTATGCATTTTGGTTATTACAGGACACTGGCTCTGAAATAAGGTTAATTTCTCATATTCTAAAATGCCACTATGGATGAATAAAGTCATTACTACAGTGGTCTTGGTTCACATTCCATTTACAATGAGCTCACTTGACATACAGACCTGTGATCATTAATTCTCTAATTCCTGAATTTATAGTGGAATAAGTATACTTTAACAACCCGTGGAATTCCCACAAGGGTTCTCTGACTCATGGGATGGGTAAACATAAGCCCTTGGAATTTTCCGTTCATTAAACTACAGTACACAAGAAAAATAAAGCATCCCTCAGGGAATTAGTGATCAGTACAACCTCTAATAGCTTGAGAAATGCAGGGGGTGATTGATACTTATCAATCCCCCTTTAACTTGACATTTTTTCTTGGGAATAACTAAGATGGATCTTGGGTAATATCTGTAGACTACATTGAACCTAATTAGGTAGTAACTCAAGATTTAGATTCATCAGAGTAAATCAGCACAGAGCCTGACAGTTGGTAGGGAGTCATTCATTCAGTTAATGCTTTTTAATTTTCTTTATACCAATTTGCAAGAATCACCAGGAAGCAGTTTTATTTTACTTAGGGAGATGAATTGAAATCACTCAAATGTGTTGTATGTTGCCTTTGCAATGTAGGAAAAGCATATCAGGCAGTATACTTCTTTTATTGTTGTAGATAAGGTGAAATGCAGCACCTGGTCCTTCACTGCTGGGACACTTCTGACATTTCTGCATGTATGCATCATCCTACCATTTGCAACTACTGTAGATTTACAACCAAGTATCTTGTGATGGGCCCAGAGATACTGTTGATAGGCTGGGCAACTGGTCTAAAAGACAAGCTGGGTTTGGGGGAGAGGATACCTGAAGCAAGCTGGGACATAGAAGGATGTTTCTACATCTGTTCATCACCATGGCTAGAAACTCCTTAGAGAAAGGTTTGCTGCACCACTCTGCCTTCTGAGTTTCATGCAAATTCCTCTATTAGTCATCCCTAATCCAGAACAAGAGAGAAAAGTATGCTCTAGCAGGGATCCTCAAACTGCGGCCTGAGGGCCACATGAGGCAGTATGATTGCATTTGTTTCCTTTTTTTTTTTTTTTTCACTTCAAAATAAGATATGCGCAGTGTGCATAGGAATTTATTCATAGTTTTTCTTTTTCTTTTTTTTTTTTTTTTTTTTAAACCTATCGTCCAGCCCTCCAATGGTCTGAGGGACAGTGAATTGGTCCCCTGTTTAAAAAGTTTGAGGATGCCTTTTCTAGGGAAATATAGTTCCCAGCGTCGGCCACGTACTCACAACATAATCTAGGACACTGATTTTCTTTTACTTGCTTTGTTCAATCAGCTCTTGAGAGAGATTAAAGTTACATGTTATGATTGTTAATTTTCCCATTCTTCCTCTTAGTTCTGTCATTTTTTGCTTAATTTGTTCCAAAGCTCTTTCACTAGGTAAATTAGAATTTGAGCTTTTCATGTTTATCAACCATTTACTATTATGAGGTTACCCCTTTATCTTTAGTAATTATTATTGCATTAAAGCATACTTTATCTTTTAGTCTTTTGTTGGATCATCTTAAAAAAGCATCCACATGCTTCTACCAGATGGTTGATGGTGAATCCACAGAGGTGTCATCTGCTTCTCACAGAAGCACAGCTTCCCATAGACCTCTTCATGAACTTGTGTTGGTGGGAGAAAATTCTTGGTTTTTTAAAAATTTCCCAGTAAGTTCCACTTGTCCACCTACGGCAGGACTTTTGGCAGATTGAACAATCTTCCTGAATAGAAATCAACTGAATTCTTCCTCTGATGCTGTGACATTCCCTTCCAGCCATTTAGTTCCTCAGGTTCTCTCCACTTACCTTTTTATGTCCATGGTGCTCTATTTATGTGACAGAAACTCAATTGATATAATCAGTAAAAATACAGGAGATATAAAGGTAACAAACTTCACCTAATCAGTATGTACACATACGTGTATGTAACAATATGTAATACTAAGCCCTGTTCCGCAATGACAGACTTCACATAGAATTATCATCTCAGCACATGCAATCAAATCTTTTGGCAAGATGTACAACTTATTAATGATAAAATTTATAGCAATCTAAGAATAGAACTTCCTTATCTGGTAAGACATAAAATATCTGTGCCAACCATCAATCACAGTAATAAAATAATGAAAATTTTGTTCATATGGTTGAGAACAAGGAAAAAAAAAATAGAAATCTGATGTGAATGCTTCTATTCAACATTTGGGAAGGTGAAATAAAAGAAGAATAAGGAAATCAGAAATAAAGTGATCATTACTTTAAGATAAATAACTGTGTAATTAACAAATCTAAGAGAATCCATAGAAAGATTAAAAATTAATAAGCAGTTTTAGTAAATATGTCAAACTGCAAAGCTAATACATAAATATCCATTTTAAGATGTTTCAACAAATGTAAAATGTAAAATATAAGTTCATAATATCATAAAAAATGTAATAAATCTAAAGAACCAAATAAAATACATGAAAGGTTTTTACTCTGAAAATTACAAATATTCAAGGAATGTAGTTAAAGAAAACTGATATAGAGTGATACATTCTGTTTGTGGATTGAAATACTCAGTATTTTAAAAATGTAAATTCTCCAGAATTCAATGTGGTTCAAAATTATACATTTTATGTTGCATTTCTTTGTATTGAGAACATTCCAAATCTTTCTTCTCAGTATTTTGGAATATACAATAAATTATTTTTAACTATGGCCACCTTACTGTGCTATTAAACCCTAGAACTTTTTCCTTCTATATCACCTTATTTTGTACTCATTAATTAGTCTCTTTATTCACCCCACCCTTCTGAACAATAGGTAATTACCATTCTGCTTACTACCTCCATAAGATCAATGTTTTTACCTTTTTATATAAGCAAGAGCCCATTGACGTTTGTCTTTCTGTGCCTCACTTATTTCACTTAATGTCTTCCAAGTCCATCCATGATAAATTTTTGAAGTAATGAACATCTCAATTACCCTGATTTGATCACTACACATTGTGTGCATGTATCAAAATATTACACACCCAAAATATGTACACTCATTATGTATCCACATGGAAATCAACAAAAATAAAATTAACCATATACAAATGATATGAGCATTATTTTTCACATCATGCTGATTGTAAAATTCATATGGAAATGCCAATGTCTAAGAGTAGCCAGGGAGGCATTGACAAAGAAGGAAGAAAACAGAGGACCAAACAGAAAGACCCATTGTGGAGAGTGCATGAGGTAATGAGGTGATGTTCTACTGACTCAGGACAGAGAACTCAACTGGAGATAGAATATAATCCAGACGCAATCCCACCTAATTACAATAAAATGATTTTACAGTGAAATAATGATTTGACAGTGAGATTACAGTGAAATAATTATTGTATTTAAACTAATACAATGAAATACTACTCCACCCATAACAAAGTAGGCAAAATAAGGTTAAAATTATCAAGTATTGTAACAGATGTGATCATACTTCTGGTGAGGGTATAAATTGGTGCAACCACTTTGGAAAAGATTTTCAGCAGTATTTAGTACAATTGGATATATACGAGAGCTGTCCATCCTTGTAATATGAAAAATAGAAACAGACATGTCTGGATACTTTCTGACAGCCTATATATATGTTTTATATGCGCCAACATTCCACTTTTCTATATGTTATTCAAAAGAAATTCTTATAATCATAAGACATGTATTAGAATCTCATAGAAGCATTACTTATAATAGCCAAGAGCTGAAAGCTACCCCCAGTACCAGCCAAAAGTTGAATGCATAGTACTTTAGAGCAAGGTGAATGAACAATCTGTAATTACATACAACAAGACTAATAGATTTCACGCACAAAATGTTGAACAAATTTAGCCAACATGAAGGAGCACCAACCACATGATTAATCTATCTAAAATTCAAAAGCAGTCTTAATGAATCTGTAAGTGAGTGTAGTAGTATTGCCAGATGTGAGGGTCGTATTTGTACAATAGGGCCCAGTGACTAAAACAGAACACAATGAGATTATGTCCATCTGGGTGCTGATTGCATGAGCACTTTCAATTTCTGGAAATCATGGGTTTTGCTCATACATATACATGTAGTTTTATATATCCATATTACATGAGTAATTTATGTTATAGAATTGATGTTATAGAATATGTACACCTAAAAAAAAAAAAAGGCAACTAACTTGCTAAGCACTAACAGGCAGAATTAAAATTTTTTTGTGGGAGTGAATATGGTTCTTCCTCCTATGGTAGATGCCTGCTTGGTGACACCACATCTACCTGGAAACAAATATTGAAATGGCTGAGGAGCAACATTCTTAGATTATTCTTTCCCCTATAATCAAAAATCAGAATAACACAATGCATCTCAATATTTCCCTCTACCATATATTACAAAAAAGGCGCTAACTCTGCCAATTGTTTTCTTTGGTTCAGAGCTAGATCATCTTTATATTTTGTTTGATGTTATTTATGCTCTGCAACACGGATGGGATTTATAGATGAGAAAAGAAGGCTACTATTCCCCTAGGAAGGGGGTAAGATTTACATGAAATAGTTGTAAAACAGGGCCTTGTGGCTGATGAATTCTGCATGCAGTAAGCAGGTACGTGTCTTCTCTCACCATAACCAGCAGGGAAAACCACAGTCCCCATTTTCTAGCTCAATTGAACAGGGTCCCTTGATGCCAGGGAATGACACATTTACATCAGTCTAGACTTTTTCTCTTTCATGAAAAAAACAAATGTAACTTTCAATCAGAGTGAAATGTGGCACCCTGCAAGTCTTCTCCAGTAATGCGGCATTGTTACGCACTCAGACAACTGGATTGGAAGTGCTTTGCTGTGGAAATATGGAGATCTAGGGTTTCAGCCCAGGGCTGTCACAAAGTAGTCATTTGACCTTGCTGTTTACTCAAAGTTGGCCTTAGTTTCCAAATCTGAAAAAATGACAAAGATTTAGATCAGAGCTCTATGTCCCAACCTTCTTTGACAATCTTGAATAAGGGAGCATCCTTTACAGATATGGCATTAGGTAATTCCCATGGAGATGCTTATCATGCTAGCAATGTTCAGCTATGTCTCTGTGTTCCAGATGTCTAATAGGCATTTAACACAAGAGTAAGATTATTGCTGCCATAATCTGTTAAAAGGTTTTCTGTCCGCTATTTAATGATGATGGACATCTTTAAAATGTGAAAGAAGTCGTATGTATTGAACATTACTGCTTATTTAGTTTTACAAATGGGTACATTTTTCTCATTAGCATTATAGGCTGTAAAAAATGGCTGCATGTTTTTCAGACACATTTGGGCAAATGCTATTCAGTGAGCACTCTCCATTCTCTTTTCCTGCTCCCTGATACCTCTCTGGTATCATTCACTAACCAATGGGGTGACCTTGAATAAGTCACTCCATTTTTCTATGCTTTGGATTCTCATTTCACATGTTAATAGATTTTGCTTGGATTAGTGTTTCTCAAAATGTGTTTGGCAAGATACATCTATGCCCTGAATAGTTCTGTCATCAAACAAATCTGGGGAAAAATGTATTCAATATTCTCTATGTCTACATTAAAAACGTAATCATTAGTGTTCTAAAAGCCCAGAATTTCCTGCTTCATTTTACTTTACTAAATTTATCTCAGGGTCATTGTTGACAGAATTCTTTATCCTTGGATAACAACCATTAATAATGATGACCCTCCCAGATGAAATTATCTAATTGACTTTCTTTGGGATACCCCAAACTTGATAATATCTAAAGTCTCTCTTGGTTCATATTTCAATATAATATATAATGATAGCCCCCTAAGTGTATTAAAAATCTGGTAAAATGAGTTTGGAACCAGGCTTCCTGGTTGGAAATTCAGTTTGCAATGACCATTGTCATGAGGAAATATCATAATTTCTCTGGGTTTCAGTTTTCTCTTCTGAACGTAACTATTTAAGAATGCTGTGAGTTAAAAATATACATATTAAAACACATGAAATAGTATAACTCAAAATCAAATAGCTTCTCAGCTGTAAATATTAAAGCAGAATGAAGCTCTGGGTTTGAAGCTGTAACAAGTATGGGAAGTCTTAATTAGGTAACTTCAGACACTTTCAGTGATTTTTGAAATATCAGAAAGTTAAAGTCTCCTTTGAATCTCAAATTAGAGAATTTCAGGATATAAAAAAATAAGTCCTTCCTTCATCTTCAAATAAATGGAAGTCTTATTAAAATATTATTTTTAAGATTACTCAATACAGTCACATCACAAGGAACAAAACACTTACCATGGACAATAGTAATTAGAAATACCCACAGAAAAGAAAGGCATAGCAATTCCCCAAAACATCCTGTGATGTTTAAACACAGCCTTTACTTCTGGGAGCTGAAACAAGTGGCTAACAGGACTGATAGGGCTTCCCTGTGTTCCAGCCACTCCCTTAAGAGAGGGAATTAGATGTCATCTGCATAATCCCTCAAAAAATGTTTGTCAAGGACATGTAACTCTTCCACAATAAATCACTTGGTTCTCCTGGGAGGAAGAAAATATGTTCTTCTCTGACCCCATATATTCCTGTAGAAAAAATTATTTGGGTAGAAAAAAACTACCTAACATAAGCCATCACAATGACTGATTAATACAATGCCTATCACAGATACACTTTCCTGAGGAGAGTTGTGATACTTACACCAAGCATACCCACTGAATGGAAATCACTCTGATGCAAGAGTTCAGGTCATTGTAAGCAATGTCTGGAATAACAGAGGCTCGAAAATGGGGGCACTTGTCAAGTTAATGAATTCTTCTGTATCCTGGAAAGAAAAGTGAAAGATTCAATAAAGATTTTATTTTCCTATGCTCCTGCTTTACATCTAGGACTTCTCTCAACTCAGGCTGTGCCTGGAAGACTTGTGTATAAAGCTACCACTTGGTTCTACACACAAGTTCCTCTTCACAAGTCTCACGTTACTATCTTAATTTCTCTGTATGTGCCTCCTATTCCCAAGTAGAATAAAATCCCTTGAAAGCAAGAATCATACCTTGCATTTTTCTAGTTTCTCCCTTGTCACTTAAAAGGAGGCTTGTACCAAAGTTGCAACTCAGCTTTAAAAAGTCTATATCTATTCCTATATATCTATATTTGTGTAGAGAATGAATGAGTGTGCAAATGATACATGAACACACACACACACATATATATACTCTCATTTTTTCAGATTAAACTTTCAAGATTTTCCTATGAAATATGTCAAGCCATATTAGTCATGGATTTCAAAAGAAGCACAAATAACATTATGTGCATAATACATATGTATATATAATTTATTTTAGAAATTGGCTCACATGATTATGGTGGCTGAGAAGTCTCAAAATTTGCCATCCATGAGCTGGAGAACAGAAAAATCACTAGTATAATTTAATCTTGGTCTCTGCTACTAACAGACTGGGCACTCAGTGATGGAGCTAGATAGGTTGGGAAGTCCATTTTGCTGAACACATGCATAACCTCCATCTCTGCCACTATGACCACTTTGCTCATGAACCAATCAAATGATGACATAGAGCAGTGGTTCTCAACTTGTGGGTCATGACCCACAGAAACCGTATTAAAGGGCTGTGGCATTAGGAAGGTTGAGAACCACTGACATAGAGGTTGACTGGTGTCCGTGGACTAGGTAATTCTATCTGCTTGATTATTAAACTCCTTCCCTCTGATGTCTTCCTCTATTGAGCATTCCCACAGGACACAACTTTCACATTTTTTTTGTTCATTCAGAGAGGTCAATCTGTATTACTCTTTCCCAAATTTCCTTGTCACCATTTTTTTAAATCATATTCCCTTCAAATCTCTGACCATCGAGATTAACCATTGGGTTTAGCCCAGAAATCAAACACGTAGTTAGACATCTGGCAATTTCTCCTTTTAAGAAAAGTGCACAACTAGGAGGAATATTTGAATTTCTGCCTACATGGAAGGTTTCCCTTCACCATTGTCCTTCATGGATGTTCCAGAGAAGAATATTGCTGCAGCTGCCCGCTGCATATTATTGAGAATCATCTGTAAAGCAGGTCTTGTCTTCTCTTCTTCTGTTAACTGATTATAGAGAACTCCCCACAAAGGCATAGATGTACGCTGGGAGAGAGAAACCAGTGTGACAGGAGCAGGGACTGCAGGCATTTGGACCACTTCTTCATGTAACTTTCTTATGCCTTCAGGGCCTGCTTTGGGCTGATCACATATATACTGTTTCAACTTGATGATGGAGTATTTGCTGTGCTTGATTAGCTTTATGACTGGATGGAACAGATAACACCCAGATCCTGAAGGACAGTCGGGTTTTGTTATAATTTGGTGGATGACAGTAGTGGATTTAGTCCCTAGTATAGCCCAACAATAGGCCAGGAACTGTTCCTCAAAAATAAAGCAATTATCCTTTCTACAGACAATGGCAGGGTCTTGATATAAAATCGCATAGGGCTGTGTTGTAATTCACCTATAATGGCCTGCCAAAGGCTACAAACAGTATCCCTATCTGCCACAGTTACGTCAAGCACCATTGGATCTGATGGATCATGTGGCCATGTAGCAGAGCAGCTTGGACCTGTTGCAGAGCTGCCTTATCTCATTCTGGGTCCCACTCAAAATTATTTTCAGGTCAGTAAAGAAGGTTAGTAAAGAAACCAGAGTAACACACCCAAGTAAGAATATGTTGTCTCCAAAATCCAAAAGGCTCAGTAGATTCTATGCTTTCTTCTTGATTGAAGGAAGGGCCAGATACAACAACTTGTGTTTCATCTTAGAAGGAGAGTCTTGACATTGTCCACACAGATCCCACCTTCCCCCTGTAAATTTCACTGAAGTAGAAGAGCCCTAGGTTTTAGTTGACTTCATTTCCCACTTTCAAAAATACAAATGTCTTACCAGCAAGTTTAGAGTGGTTGCTACTTGTCTCTTGCAAGGATCAATCAGCAAAATATCACTGAAGTATTGTATCTTGTGGAAAATAAAGATGATGAATAACCCTGCAGAAGAAATTATAACATATGGTTGGAGAACTGATAGACCCTGAGATGAAACAATAAAGGCATATTGCTGGACTTTATAGCTGAATGCAAACAGTTTCTGGTGGGCCTTATGAATAGGGTAGAAGAAAAAACATTTTTTAAGATCAATAGCTTTATGCCAGCCACCAAAGAATATGTTAATTTGCTAAAACAATGAAACCATATCTGGTGTGGCAGCTGCAATTTGAGTCACCACTTGGATAAGCTTATGTGCATTGGGCAAGATCATTCTTCAAGATCCATCTGCCTTCTGTACAGACTAAATAGGAGAATTGAATGGAGATGTAGTAGGATACTCACCACTGCATTTTGTATATCCTTGAAGATGGCACCAATCTCCATAGTCCCTTGAAGAATGCAATATGGCTTTGACTTACTACTGGCTTCCCCTTAGCCTTTTCCTCCATAATAGCTCTCACTCTACAGATTAGAAAACCTGTATGGGGATTTTGCCACCTGTTAAGTATTTTTGTTCTAACCATGCTTTATGGAACTGTGGAAATAACCACAGAATATATTTGGGGACCCACTGTGAGATGATGCTGGCCTAAAACTCTACTGATTACTTGACCTCCATAAGCTATTACTACCAGTGGAGGGCCACAGTGATGTTTTAGATCTCCTGGGATCATGTCATATCAGAGCCAGTGCCTGGAAGTCCCCCAAGGTCTCTTTATTTCCTTTTGCCCAATGCACAGTTACTCTGTTCCTTAAAAAGACAACAGGTCTCTTCAAGGAAGCCTTGGAGAAATATTAACAATATAAAACACATTTTTGGTAGTGTACAGAGGTCCTTCCTCAAGGGATTGTAGCCTACTCTTCATTCAAGGGGTCTGGGACTGTAAAATGTCTCAAGTCCAGGAAAAGACTGAGAGGATGGGATTTCTGCTTATATAATGTGGATTAGATTTTTTTTCTTGATCTAGATTTTTTTTGCATATATAATTCAAGTAAGAATTTAGTAGGCTTCCTAATTATTTTACTTCTAGAAACACCAGGATTAACTAGGCGACACCATAGGTCTGTATGGGTCAGATTATTCTCACTGGTGCTTTGAGTCTGCTGCCCATTAAGATACTTATTCCCGGCTTTCCTTTGCTGACTGAATGCCTTCACTTGTTCCTGACTCTGGAATCCAATTATACCCATTTCATTTAGGTTCTTTTTTTGCAGTTTTGGCCAGGGCCAGGCCTGAACCCGCCACCCACAGCATATGGGGCCGGTGTCCCACTTCTTAAGCCATAGGCGCTGCCCAGGTTCTTTTTTTTTTTTTTTGATTGAATGGCTGCAGTTTCTCTTGGCCTAGATTTTGGATGAATTTGAAAGCTATCCCCATTTCAGACCTAAACATAGGATTGGCTGTCTTTGTTCTGATTGTACCACAGTAGAACATTTCCGTCTGCCCAGTCCCGTTCATTTATCCCTTTGTAGGTGTTGTTTCCATGAGCAAAAATGACTAAACTTCCTGTGTTCAATATATGAGTCAGTCTATTTCCCAAAATCTCAACCTTAGATAATGCTCTGCTCCCTAAGTTGTTTTTCTCCTGTATAATGTTCTATTGTACAACCAAACCATGATTCACTTCTCCATTCTACTACTGACGATGGGAATGAAGATTGCTTTTAAAAAACATATTGAATACACATAGATCTCTGCATGTATATGAGCAGGATTCTTCAGGAATAGACCTAGAACTATGATTGCTGGGTTACATGTTTTCTTATCCTAAATTGAAGGGGAACTATAAGGTCACTCTCTAAAATCATTGTACAATTTGCATGACTATGAATCTTCCAATTAAAACTTCATTTTTCCAACACTATCTCTTAGTATTTTGGACATTAACTTATATCAGAGAGCATTTTTCACTGCAAATTTTGCTCAAGTGTTGTGCCTCAATGTCCTTAAGAGACCTTGGTATCTATTCAAAACTAAGGCTGTGGCCTTAGTTGACCCAATATGAGAATCCATTGAGGATGAGGCAGCCACTATCATCTCTCAGAGTCTAACGTATAAGAATTCACTCAACTGTTAGAGACTTTTTTCATTTTTATACATGTGTTCTAACATAAATTTTGCTTTTAAGACAAAATTGTTCATCTAAATACTATCTGTGTTAACATGATTTTTAGGATCCAATTCACATGCTCCTGTTCTTCTGTGTTTTAACACCCTTAATATCCTTTTTGTTGGATCATAGCACCCCGGGGAATACCAACATTGCTAATAAGATCCTCTGGTCTATATAACAAACTGGTCTTCAACTTAGTGAATGCTATCTTCAATTTATTAATATCCTTGTGGTCCTAATACTGGTGATCAAAGCAATTTCAACATTGTAGTAGTTGTGCTATACTTTGAAGAGAATCCCATTAATTCATCATTTAAAAATTTATTGCCTAAAATAAACTTTCTTTCTTAGAGCTGACATTACTCCTGGTATTTCTTTGTCTACTAACCATTAATTTTGTCCTCATAGTTTCTATAGAAATTGTACTCCTTACAAGTAAAGTGGGAATTTATTAAGGGTTTGAATAATTTTTGTTTTACATTTATGCTTATATGTATTCATATCAGCCTTCTTGAAATAAGAATTTGAGTTTGCTAGTCATTTTGTCTGAAATTTAAAGAGATGTAAATGTGAATTAATTGTGACTTCCCTGAGACCCAAAAGGTAGAAACTTTCCTTCTTATGTCACTAAAAAGATAGTAGAGCTAGCACCAGGACCCTGACCTCCTAATGGCCTATCCATTTCCAGTTTGTCATGTCCTATAGTCACTCTTCTGACCTTCTCTTTTACTGAAATGTAGCAAGAAATGCTGTAATCCTTGGAGTGTATTACATTTCATTCCTTTTCTCTGGAGGCCAAGACAATCCAGTTTCTATTCACGTCGGGCTCCTTCCTTGCAAGGCACCTATGTAGGCTTTTGACTCTTTCACAGGAAATAGAAACTGTTGGATACAGACTTGAGTACTTTATGGATAAAGAGTAAACTGTTTTTTAAAAACCTATTAACTATTTTTATTCACTCATATGATAGAAATACTTTGACATCATTTCACTATGTATTCCTTCTTCTGAGGGGAGATAAGCAGACATCAATGATGGAACAAGATAAACAATGATAAAAATCCTTTAACAACTTCATGACCAGGAGAGAGGGCATAGGGAACAAATTTAGTTTTTCTGACTGCAAGAAAAACTTTCACCAACCTCTGACTATTTTGTGGATTGAGCTATCTGCATAGAGTACTATAGTAGAGAGTTAAAGTTTCAGACACAGGTAAATAATAGTCTTAATCCAAATTTTACCATAGATTAGCTATGTGATGTTGGAAAAGTCACCTCAGCTCTCTAATTGTTTAATTTGGTTACTGAAAATTAGGAAAACATAACATTTACTTAAAAGTATGGAGTTAGGATTAATGACAATATATAAAGATGAGTTAGGACAATGCCTGGCTTATAAAAATGCATCAGTATATGAAGAGTGTATCTAAAACTAATTATGCAATATAATTATTTCCATTGTTTCTATGCACATTCTAATTCTATCCTTGATACTAAAATAGGAGCCAATATTCTCCATACTTAGCATCAATCTTATGTAAGACGGCATTAGAGGCGATTGCCATTTCTCACCCGAGGAAAGGAACACAACTGTCTGAGAGAAAGACCTAGTCCATGCAGACAAGGAACACCTAATGTGCCGTCCCTCTGGGAACACTGAAAGGAAGCAGCTGCCTGGAACCATCAACAGAAGCCAATGCTTGGCTATGGGGAATCCAGATGAAGTAGCCAACTTCCTCTCTAAATGATTAACTTTCCTGAACTAAAGCAGCAGCCCAACCTGCTGCCATCAGCACTTGCCTGTAATCATATTAATTCCCACTCAACTCCATAGGAACGTGGGACTTCTGTGTATGCCTTCCTGCTTGTGTGTTCATCTCCCTGGCCATGATGAGAGACTTTATACATGGTCCCTTTTCCCCTTCATCTCTATTTTTGTTTTCAACTCATTCCCTTTGCCTCACCCGTCCCTGCCTTCACAGTTGCACTCTGGAGTCTACATATCAATTAGAAACCTAACAGGAAACGAAGAATCCCTAAAGTGGACTTACACTCAGCCAAGAAGATAGGGAAGGATTGGTGTGACAAGGAAGCATTGGTCACATTAAGGGATGAAATATTTATTTCCTACCTTGCCTATCCCTGCTGTGATTTTACTGAGCACAATGCACAGTCCTGAGAAGGGAGGTGCTATTTTTACAACTTGAGAAGACTGAAGCCCCACAGACTGCTTTCTTCAACAGCTCCTTAGCCACCTGCTGGCCCTTGGTTCATAGTAGACTGGAGCTTGCTATATTTCTGCATATTTGAAACTTTCCTCCTCAAAGTTTCTCTTCCTTTTTCTTTGCCACTTTTTTTTTTAATCCTTCAAAAAAAAAAAAAAAAAAAAAAAGAAAGAAAAAAAGGACTGTCTTAGGTCAAATCACTTTCTTTTCTGAAAATTGTACCTGTTCACATGCCATTGCCTAATTAATCTTTCCTTAAAGAGCACCAGCCTTGGAGTTAGGATATCCCAGATGAGTCTCAGCTCTGCCATTTCCCTGCTCTATGTCCATGGGTAATTTACTCAGCCTCTTTGAACCTCAGTTCTCTGATCTTTAAAACTCAGACAAGCTCCTACTCACAGGGTATTTGGGAGTCATAAATTATGTGTATGAAATGTCTGATATATAGGAAGTGAATTTGCCAAAGGTAATGTCATGCTGCTCTTGCACTGAAGAGCCGATAGTGGGCCCCTTATTACTTAAGATGGAGGCCTTATTACGTAAAATTTCTTCCATTTATGTCTTCATACACAGGAGTACACAATCGCTGATTGTACTTTATGATGTTGACTCTCATGCTTATAGAACATACATATTACTCTTCATTGGCCGATCACCTTCTTATGCCTTGCATTTTTATGGTGTGCCTGTCTCCTTCATTACCTCGAGTTATCTTCCCCCTGCAGGGCTCACCTTCCTATGAGTTTCTTGACAAACATTTTGACAAGGCCAAAGAATTCATTCTCTTCCACAGGTGCACGATGTCTTCCTCATTTAAGCATTCACCTTGCATGTATTCAACTCCTTGCTCAATAAATTATTCCCAGACTCTGTACAGACACATTGTTTGGAATTCAGGGATGAGTAAGGCACACATGGTTCCTGCTTCCAAGTAGCATAGAATCCACAGAAGGAAATACCAAAATGGAACGAGGTAGGACAAATTGCTTTCCTTGACAGCATCAGCTTTCCTCTTGGTGGGAGACTGATTTGTTTGATCAGTTTAGTTAAAGGTAAGTGTAAAAGTTAAGACTCCAAGTGATACTGACAGAGGGTAATGCTAAACTGACCATGGAAATGGATTTGGAGTTCTCAGGAGGGAGAGGATGGGGAGCAGAGAGTAATACAGAGGTGCTAGAGGTGGCAGACTGTTTTCTATGCATTCAGTCCCCTTCTTCTGATTTTTGAAAAATATATAGTAAAATATGATCTATTAAAAAATGTGAGTGATGAATGCTCTTTCCCAGGACATATATGCTGCTGGCCTAGGGAGCATACTTTGAAAATCACCCCTTTGAAGCATCACAGATCTATTTCTTTTAATAAAAGGGTGAGCTCATGCACAGTGCTGGCATGAAGTTGAGCTGTGCTATTTGTGGGTCTCCTTGCCGCTCTGGGGCATAGAGCATGGTGGCTGCAGCGAGGGTGCCATGTCAGGCAATGAGGACAATGTTGATGGTGATGGCTCTGATGATGAGAAGGAGGGTGAAGGGCATATGACTTGGAGAATGCCAAAGAGAAGAGCCAGGGGAATGGGGAGAGATTCCCTTGTGGAGAGCATCCACAGGCCAGTCAGAGGTGACTGACCACAGCACGCATGACCCAGTATGAGCCCATGTGCTGGAAATTGAGCTCTCCAGATCATGACCTGCTCCTGATCTGGAGAGGATGGAGGGGTAGACAGACCCTTTGCTTGCCATTCAGGAGCTTGAACCCCAGAAGAGCCCCATCATCATACACTGCTACCTACCAGAAGGGAGCCATGAAGGCTGGGAGTAGACGAGCTTATCATCACTGACTAAACTGGGCCATCCTGACCTTGCCCCGGTTTGCTTTCTACCTTCCCTTATGTACAGTTTTAAATAATAAATCATTCAACCTTAAAGAAATAGAAGAAAAAAAGAAAGAGGAGGAACGAAGGGTGAACCACAGTAAGACGTGGGAAGCTTGTCAAGATAAGAGTAAGGGTAACATTGAACTTGTACTGTTACCTAAGTTTGTCTTTCACTCCTTGTTCCCCAAATCATCATTGCACTGACAAGTGGTGAGGACCCTGTATTTGTTCATTGTGCCTCCAAGAAGTACCATGGCTCAAAATTTATGGCTTCAGCTTGTCATCTTCCAAAGCTGCCATGGCCCTTGTGATTTCTTTTGTACTACTGAGCAGTACAGAAGATCTAGTAATTATATTCTCATCCTGCATTTAAGGGTTATCCAAATTTTCTGTGATACCCCTTTAAACAGTTTTTCTATTTAACACAAAAACATTTGAAGTCCTGAGATAGAGATTGGAGACAGATATTTGAGGGCATAAGGTCAAGATGGGAATGATTCAGGCCATATAGGCAAAGCACTTATCACAGTTGCCAGCCACTGAGGTTCACATGTATAATTATTACACACGAGGCCCACCTGTTTGTGAAATACTCTTTTCTTTTATGACAAGCCACACCCTTTATTTTGCACACACACACACACACACACACACACACACACACTAAGACCATACACACACACATTCATAGTCCACAAAGCAAAATTAATTCTTCCTGTTTTCTTGGTGACAGATCAGTTCTGCCTGACTTGTGCCAGAGCGATCAAGTCTAAAAATAAACACCAGAGTTTCTCAGTCCAAATAAATTTCTCTTCTATTTCTTGAATAATTTGAGAGAAAGTGACTATAGTTTTTAAAATATGGCATATTATTAGATCTTTGATTTTTAGCATTTTAAAACTAATAGTATTTAATTGCCTAGTTGTGGATTAGGAAAATATTGTCTTCCATAAATAGCTGTTTTACTTAAAGCATGTAAAAGATAATTTTTTAAATAGGTATATAAAAAGAGGTTATTAAAAATTTTACTGGATCAAATGCATGTCTTAAATTTGATGAGAAACCCTAACTATATTTTTATAGAAACACTATATTTTATTTTATATGCAAAGATTCATTTTAGATGGAAATAAATAATAAAGTTGGGGAGTCTGGTGTAACTCAATCTTCACCCATACCCTTTGTATAGCATGAACTTGGACTTCAGTGAATATAAAACTGGTGAATAGTTTTTCTTACTCCCTACATTTATAATACCATCCCTGAGCTTCGGCTGGGGTGAATATATTTTATATTTCTCCCATTGCCACCACCCTACGCAAAGCCATTATTTAGTCTAGTCTAACAGCCTTAGCTGCTGTCCTGTGACCACTCAATGCAACTTCCAGTCCATTCTTCTCACTGGGATTAGAGTCACCTTTTCCAAATACAGATATGATGATAGAAAATTTCTGGGCTACAGACATGGGACTATTGTACAACTCAAAGTTATAAGTGGGACTATTACAGTAAGTCCCTGAGTTACAAACATTGACTCATATATGTCTTGCATTTATAAATGGAGGCTATTATAGGCAAATATAATAGCCAACTGTTCCAACTTACATACAAATTCTACTTAAGAACAAACTTACAGAACCTATCTTGTTTGTAACCTGTGGACTTCCTACAAAAGAGAATCAGCTCATTTTTAATATCCTTGGATGACGTCCCATAGTTCTTATGATGAAAGTCAGCATCTTTAATGACCTCTCTGGAATGCAATATTGTCCCTCTGTCCCTTCACTTCTTGAAAGTTCATAGACACCCCGGGATCCAATAGCTGGTCTCTTCTCTGTGTCTTAGGGGTACTTGCTCCAGCCCTTTCATGACCATGGCCGACACTTTCCTCTATGGTGAAGCTTCTCATTTACCACTCTCACCTCCTCCTTTATGCGGTCATTTCCTCTTTATTCTTTAGATCTTTGTTCACTCATTTTTTCCCTGAGAAGCTTTCTCTAAATCTCTTGCCCAGGTCACATCCCTAATATGAACTCTCAGAATACTTATAAAATACTTTAGCATTTTAATTTTTAAAAATTAACATCTTTATCCTTTCTAAGACTGTAATTGTCATCAATGCAAACACACGACTTTTGGTCCTCATGCGTGAATCTCATTTGCCTAACTGACTGGTTGACATAGAAAAGGGATTCAATAGAGACACGGAAAAATGAAACTCATGTTGGCCTTTCTACTGATTTCTTATGATAATGGGCACATTTTGATTCTGTGCTTTATCCACGAGAGAGACTTGAGGGAAATTCACATTTACAGTTAAGCATAGCCTACCCTGCCTTAGTAACTATTCCTGGTTCAGTGATTCATTGATTCAAATTATACTTCCCAGGGACACGTACAACTATCCATACTCTCTTTCTATGTGTGGAAAACGTAGAAACATCATAAGTATTGACAAAAGGTAGAATTCACTTCCCACTGAAAAGTGAAAATGCTGGATAGTCTCCTAACTTATCTTGTAACTATGATGCAAGGATGTGATCTTCATTCTGGAAAACTTCTGTACCCACACTTCAATTCTAAAACTATTGAGGCAAAAATGGAAGAACATGGCATTATAGTGTTTATTTTGGTGAAGGAAGTGACAGAAAAAAGCCACATCAGCGTCCAGAAGCAGTAGTGGCAGCAATTCAACTCACTGTTAAGTGTCTGGTTACAGTGGTATCATGATGGGACATGTCACATGAACTTCTGCCATTTTCTTTCTGACTGTGCAGTATGCCAGGATGATTTTTTAATTCTCTAGAAAGTGTGGCAAACTAATCAATCTACCTTAGTAAATTCGTTTTCTGTTCAAATTAAGCAGAGTTGGTGTCTATTAATTGAAAATTGAGTCAGAAAAATCTGACTCAATACCCTCATGCAGATGGCAATCTGAGAGGAAGCATGCAAGCAAATAGGTAATCACGTGTTTCTCAAGGATTTTTTAAAACCTACTTAGAAATTAGTCCTGCCTATACCAGGTTCTAAGATATGTTTGTCAGATATAGCAAGTGCTTACCAACAATACTTATGAGAAGCAGTATTTCCTGGAAAACAAAAATAAAACACTTTTAACCTGAAGTAAAACTTCCTTTCATTTGCAAAACTTTGCCTCAAAAGGTATCTGCTTTTTTCTAGAGGTGAGGATTCAGAGGAGGTAGGCATATTAGTAAGATTCGTTGTCCTCAAACCTCTACGCTAGAAGGGATTGGAATGTCACCCAATCTAAACTCAGTCCTTGAATTTCCTTTTCTCTTCTGCAATGTCTAATACCCACTGCATTTCAGCTTTGACTATCTCTAGGGACAAGGAACTTGCTACTTCCTGAAGGAAACTCCCCCATGGTTGAATAGCCCTAGATTTGAAGAGTCATTTCTCATATTCACTCAAGCTGTGTTTCTGTCTTCTTTGTTTATACAGAATAAATTTGTTTCCTTTTCCTCAATGTGCAATTATATAATTTTCCATTTTATCTTTCTACACCTTCCTTTTCAGTCCATGTTAAAATAATAGCACAATATTTACTAAATAATAGCTCTTTTTGTCTCCAGTTAAAATGTAGAAAGTTCTAGAAAACCATCACTCCAATCTTAACAATGAAAATGCCTGGATAAACTAAAACAGAATAACAACTTTCTTTAAAGCCACTGAAGAACTTCAGGCAGTTAGGAACTTTTAAAGGTCAAAAATTGTTCAAACTATTCCTAGGTGAACAAGGACCAATGGCTGCTTTTATGCTTGGAATAGGTGACGTCTTCTGGTTATGCCTAAGTGAAAGATCACACCTGCAATATGTGAGGAGACTTTGCTGGGACAAAGACAAACCAGACAAATTTTAATGACATTATGGATGGGTAAGGATTATACCAGAGAAGGCCTTCAAACAGAAAAGTATCCCTCCACATGGTTCTCAAAACTTGCAGTGCTTACATCTCACAGGCCTGCTGGAGAGAAGAAGGGAGCTGCCCTCAAAACATTCAAAACTGAAGTTGAACTGAAACCAGCCAAAGCTTCAGGTAGCCCTATTCAGATCAGCACCTAATTAAAATTAAGTAGTTAGTTTTCCCATTAATTGCTTGATAGAAGAAAGGGCATGAGGTATTACGAAAAAAAAAAAAGCATATTGTCCTTTTCAGTTTCTAATATTTTGTAATGATGTCAGCTAGCTAATAAAATGTAATATAGAAAAACAACAAAGCATAAAAATATAGGCAACAATCAAGAGGTAACCTTTTTATAAAAGTCAGTACAAACAGATTCAGTATAAGCAACCCATATGTCGAAATTAAGGACCTCACACACATTATCTATCTAAATACTTGATATCTAAAGTATTTAGATATCTAAAGTATCAAGCAGACACGGGGGAGCATAAGGATAATTTTGAGAGAAAAAGGGGAAACCCTCAGAAAGAAACAGACATTGTTGTATTAAAAGAGAGAAACAACATCTGGAGTTAAAAATTTATTAGAAAACTTAGCGGCAGAATGACGCTTAGAAAGAAAAATGATTGAACTCCAAGATAGGTCAATTAAAATTATCTAAACTGAAAATCAGAAGCAAAAATAAAATAGAAATAGACCACTAGATACCTATAGGACTAAATGAAATGATTTAACTCCACGAATTTTAGAGTTACACATGGAGATACATTAGAGATAAAGTGGCAAAGACATCCCAGAGAATGACATCAGCTTCCAGATCTAAGTAGCTCCGTAAGCCACAAGGGAGATAAATTGAAAAATAGTAAAAGTCATAACAGTGACCACAGGGGGAAAAAAAGACATGTTACATTTGAGGGAAAAAAAATAAAAATGACATTTGGCATTTTACCTGGAAGAAAAGACAATGGATGACTTCTTTAAGGTGATTTAAAAAACCTGATAATCTAGAATTCTATATGTTTTGAGAACATGAAACTGAAATACAGATAGCTTCACACAAACAATAGCTTAAAGAGTTAGATGCCCATAGGCGATTTAGGTTAAACAAAAGCAATCCAGGTGGGAGCCAAATCTTTATGAAGAAATGGAGGGGATCTAAGTGGCAATATGTGGCAAAATATTATTTCTAAAATTTATAAAGATGAATAGCTGTTTAAAGACAAATGAAATTATACAGCATTGCAGACTTCATAACACACCAAGACACATAAGAATTCGAATTTTTCTACACTCTTGTTAATAGCTGTTGGTTTTTGCCTTTTTATAATAGCCATCCTGGCAGATGTTGAACTGATATCTCATTGCAGCTTAGATTTGCATTTCCCTGATATCTGTATAGTGTTGGTGGGAATGCAAAATGGTGCAGCCTCTATGAAAAACAGTATCGAGTTTCCTCTATCCTGTGTTATTTTTAAATCAAAAACTAAAATAAAACTACCGTCATGCTTCTGGGTATTTATCCAAAAGAATTGAAATCAGGAAACTGAACAATCATGGGAGTTTTACTGGGGTATAAATGATGTGTACAGAACTGTATATGTTTAATGTACACAGTTGGATGAGCTTAGATAAATGAAAACACCCGTGATACCATCACCCAAATTAAAGTATAATAATGATACATCCAAGATAATCAGGTTTATGCTGCTGAGATAAAACCTCTGGGCCCCTATTTATGTCCTGGCTGCAAGGCTTCCTCTGCATCCAGCCAGGTCTGCACAGCATTCCTACACTTCTCACTGCCACATATGTAGTGAAATAATTATACAACTCACCATAACATAGAGTCATAGAAACGACCCTGAGCTCGTTTTCCTCTAACTATCTGGTCCTAGTGTAGCATCACCATCTCATCCTCAACTCAGATCAGCAGGTGTTGATAAGGAACTCATAAGGAACCTGCCACCCAGATCCCTCATCTGTGTGCTGTTCACAGTAGAGTTTTACACCCCTCTGAGAATGTAATGCCCTGCTGATCTGACAGGGGTGGAGCTCAGGCAGTGATGTGAGAGGGGGGGGGGGGGGGGAGGGCAGTGAACAGAGATGAAGTTCCATTAGCTCCCTGCCACTCACCTATTACTGTGGGCTGGTCGCCTGAGGGTTGAGGACCAGAGGCTTAGTAAATTCTTTCAGCATTTGACTGAAAATAATTATTGTAACTTAGCTTCCCCGTCTAGAAGGAGAGGATGGTGATAAAAACGTCTCTCCGCAAAGGTTGTCATAAGGATAACGTGAGAGAGTATAAAAGTTACAGAATTAAACATACTGTACAATTCTTTATTATTTTTTCTACTTTATTATCATTTCATCTGGCTTTTCTCATATGATTTCCTTTCATTGGAAATGGCTTTCACCTATGAATCACGATTGAAATTCTAATCATTGCCAAAAAATATAAATAAGCAAAACAAAACAAAAACAAGAAAAGAGAAAACTCCATTTTGTGTTATCTAACAGGGTTCATTTCAAGTTCTTCTACTAAGACACCCTTGGCTAACCCTTCTGTTTTTTATTAGGCAAATATTTTTAAACATTTTATTTTAAATAGTTCAAATACATTGTAATAAAGTATGTATATAAGATCCATATTCCTTCTATTTAGTAGGGGTAAAGTGAAATGATTAAAGTCATGGCCTCTAGGGTAAAACAGATAGGGTTCAATCCTAGCTGATTTGGGCCAAGTATTTCAATTATATGAGTCTTAGCTTTCTCATAAGGCAAATAGGGATCTAACAGTGCCTATTCCAAAGGTGTAGTATGAAGATTAAATGAATTAGAACATACAACTTATTTAGAAGAATACTTTGCATAAAATGCACTCAGATAATAAACCACTAATATTATTATTGAGGTCAAGTAATATCTTTTTTCCACAAAAAGGCCAACCACAGAAATATAACCCATAATACTGAGGGTTCAAAAAATGCATTTTATGAGATGTTATCTATATTACTTTTTTGAAGTTGAATTGAATTCCAAAAGCACTGGGTAGTATGACATTAGCTCAAAAGATGGTTTTAATTAAATGAATGCTAGCTTTACCACATGACAGGCATGAATAGCCTTTTCACTTAAAATGTATAAGTTTTCACTTAAATAGCACCATGTCTCTTATGATTCCTGAAGCCCAAACAATGCTCCAAACTCTTTATACATAGGTAAGCAATAGTCCCTTAAGATCTGGAAATTTTGCTGTCGCTCCCCCAAGCAATTTCTCACTCTCTCCTGGAGGGGTTATGCCTCAGTTAGTCAACAATATTTTTGAGATTTCTGAGCATAATCACATCATTATACCTTGAAGGCCCTAATGGAAACAGTTCTCATGGTATTGCATCTATTTATTTTTTTTATATTGCATTGTTCACTCTTTAATTTATTCACAAAATGCTGGCTGATGCAAACATGTGCAAGGCCCAGGAAAATAGCAATAAATAATTTGCCATATCTCCCTCATTCATAAAACTTACTCCAATTTGTACAAATAATCAACACATTGAATCCCACGAAAGCATAAATATATTCATGATCTATGTATATATGACTTAATAAAAAATGTAAATAAAAAAACTTATAGTGTCAGGTAGAGATAATTGACAAGACATTAACAAAACAGCTGCCTGTGATATGTAATTAAAAAGATAATAAATTAGATGCTGTAACAAAACCGAGAGGCTTAGGTAGGGATATAGCAAATGCTATGTGTGAGCATTTGTCCACAACCCTTAATTGCCCTAATTGTACAACTCCAAAAGAAAGAAATCATCCTTTTATTAAACAAGGAAAGAAATGTTAGTCCATGTGAGGAAGTGGTTAACAGCAAAATAGGGTGTGGGGAGTCATTGCTAGAAAGAAAGATACAGAGGGAAATGACCTGGTCTTCCTCTTTTATTGAAGCCAGGCTGTACTGTCCCTGTTCTCATGTGGATTCACTGGTGAGGGTGGGAGATCACAATTTTAAAATGGCAAATATATCTGGTTGTTGAATGACTGCAGCTTTCAGTGCCTGAGGGATTCACTGCTCTATCCTTGCCTCAAGAGGGCAGGTAAAATGAAAATTTATCTCCTACCTTGCTTATGAAAGTCCATTTGAAGTAAAAGTTGTATTTTGCTTCCACTCTCGAATCAAAATTGCTACTTTTGCTTCTGAATGATTTAAATTATCTGTCAAAATTGAGATTTCCCAAGACCATTTTGAATTTGAATTTTGCAGTTAAGTTCATCCCTCAGTATCCTAGCCTCTTGTCACAGTAGGAACAAGCCTAGACTTTTTTTTAGTACTTTCTTCATTAAGTGCACAACTTCAACTATAAGCAATTACCTAACATGCCCTTTCCACTCACAGTTATATCTCTGTATGTTGTGACAAGATGCTGTTCAAAATGCATAGTCTTATTAAGCCCTAATATGTGCCAAGAAATCTGTTGTTCATGGTAGACAGAGATAAAGTAAAAGAAATTCTTAGCCTTAAATGCTAGTGGGAATACAGACTCCAGAATTTACTCTTAATTATGTCTGTATATTTTTTCTATTTTATTATGAATTTTGTGTCTCTGAATTTGCAACCACTATTTAACCCAGGAACGCTGTGCTCAATAAGGCATTTGTAGCCCTTCCTCTTGTGAATTATGCACTTCATAGACACAGGGAATCATGATTTTTAGATGTCCATGTTTATCATTCTTTTGGAAAGAATTGATTGTGCCACTAACATTGATGAGGCCTTGATTCCCTTATCCTCAGTTATTTGTTGGATTCACCTCGACTCTTTTCCTCCCCTGTTCCTTTCACACTCCAGATTTTATTGACCAATGCAGACACAGTTCTCCGTATTGGTAAGAAACCCTATGTGATGGGTCCCTTCTAGCTTTACAGTTAACATCTCAAATCCTTTTGACTGTCACCGTGGGATGATTCATCACAATATTCACCCCAAAAGGGAAGGAAAAATCTATCTCGTATTTTAAAACTTACTTTCATGTCATTTTTTTCAGTCTTTGTGCATGCCCTCTGAGGCTGGATTCAATGATCCCATGATTCGAGCACCTGAGAAACAAGACTTCCCTGCACTTTCTGTTAATAATTTGTCATAGCCTTTATTATTTTATGGCAATAGTATCACAGGAACATAAGACATTTTAATATAAAAACAAAGTTGGATGAAAGGCCATGTATACATTTAAGCTATAACTATCACTGGAAACCATTTCCAACTCATCCATTTTATGGAGGAAAAAACCCTGAGGCTCAAAGAGATTTAATAGCTAGATGATGGCTATACAAATTGTTAGGGACATATTTGGATCAGACCTGAGTTCTCTTCTTGTGAATATTTAATTTGTTTTGTACATCAACATAAAATATGATAAATATTTAAATTTCCTCAGTCTCGTTTATAAGTTATTGTGTTTGGGAGGGAGATGATCTGATTTTCAGTCATGGTGCTTCTGTTAACTCTATGGCCAGTAGGAAGCAGATCCGTCTCTCTTATGTTCTTCTGTGTTAAAATGAGAAAGTTGGACCAGATGATCTATGAGGAGTTTTGCATAGCCCAAAAGTATTTGAATAATAAGATTCTCAGTTTTTATATTAGAAATAGAAATTTTCGTGAAAATAACAACAAATATTATTGATTGTGTTTAATATATATTATCTTACCTAATTTTCGCAAAGCCCTATGTGTTATAAATCTTTATTAACCCCATTGCATTGAAGAGGAAACCAAGATTGACAGTATACTTAGGAAGAATTACTTAGCGAGCAAGTGGAATGGCCTTGAACAAGTTCTGAGATTGACCATATGTTTGCTCAATGAGAGGATACTCACAGGAAGGGAACAGAGAGAGGATGTGCATGGCTTAGTGTTTGCAACCATGCAGGATCTCTGAATAATGATAGGAATAATGAAATTTGACACTTTTTCCATTAATGCTTGGTGAGTGTAATGTGTTTCAACAGAGGGAAGATGATGGAGGAGATTTATAGCAGAAGTGTCCCCTTTTGTCATTAAAAGTGCAATCAATGGTTTGATTCTCCTCTACCTAAATTTCACAACTGAAGAATAGTTTAGGGTCATATGGTATACTTAACGAACACGCCAGTGTCTTTATTTCAGGGCTCAAAAGAAAAAATCTTTAATTTTATTGTCTAAACTGGAATAAATAACACCATTTGACTATGAACAAACTTAAATTACTTGGTGAAATCATTAATAGCTTCAGCACACATTCAGAAAGTATAAAAACAGATATTTCTTTCAAATCTTTATCATAATTGTTAATTAATTTAATCTGATATATTTTCTCAATTCCTAAGATAATGGAGGTGTTGCTTATACTTGGGAAATGTTCAATATCTTCTTTTTATTTGTTAGATAATTTTAAATGTTAATAGTAACCCTTCTGTTACAGAAAACATTTGAGAATTTTTCCATGTGTCATCCTTTGTATTCCAAACAACTTTAAACAATGCACGCATTGGGAGTTGGAAGAAGGAATGTAGTGTACAAATTACTAAAGGTATATGAAACAAAGAGATCAATATAGACTATACTAAGACTTAAAATACTATTGGGGATAAACATAGACTCTGATATCTGATATCTGATTCTGAACCCCAAATAATCACTTTACTCAAGCAATGAAATCATATAGTAATATTTTCCAATGTCCATATAGTTGTTTTATAAATTTTTTCACATTTTCTAACTTAAAATCACAGAATAATGAGAAGACCTATCTCTGAAATAGTCACATGGACATCTCAATGAAGATGCTTCTCAGTGAAATAATGGTAATTTGTGAAGTTTATAGAAAGAAAGAGTTAAGATCTATGGAATTGTCTTAAAAGCATATAGTAAAGTAAAAAAAAAAATTCTTAAAATCTATTAAATATCAGTGAAAACCTCAAGAGTCTGTGGTATGTGAATTAAAATTTTCTATCACAATCCTAATGTTCCCAGCTCAACATCATAAATGTTCCACTTTGGGAGGATGTGGTCAAGTAAAATGGGCTTATTCTCTTCTCAACTCCAAAATCAGGCGTAAAATTTTCTTCTATTAGGGATGGGCATTTCTTATCCCCATTTCTCCAAGCTGTAAATTGCAGTGTCCCAATTCCTGGAGAGTGTGCTCAAGAGTATATGGAAAGAAGAGACTCTATACTAGATATGGTGGACAAAGAATAGCAGCTGTTTAATTATCCTTGCCTTGCTCCCTGATAGGATAAAGATTCCACATAGGAAAAGGCAATCTAAGATGACCAGAAGCTACTACCCTAGCACAGTTTTCTGCTCTAAAGTTGAGGTGCCTCTACAAGGAAAGTGGACCACGGTCCTGAATCATATCAGTAGCTCAGAGAATTTCTGCAGTGGTGGAAGTCATCTATAAGATCAGAGAGCTCTAAAGCAGTCCCCAAATGAATGCACTTTTTTGAAAAATAGCATGGAACAGCTCAAGCCAAGGGAATTGCCCTCCAAAATGAAGATTTTGATGTCAACATTGTAAGAGGAAGCATGTAGCTAAACTCCAGACCAGCTAATTTACTAAAAGAACAATGGAAATAGACAAATAAGAAAGGCTCCCACAGAGTTAAAACAAATCTCAGATTAGTATTAAAAACAAACAAACAAATATAAAACAACCTTAGCACAAGAGTCTCTAATAATCTTAGAATGTTTAGCAATTTATGTCCCAGAGCATTGTTGGGTAACAGTGTCACAACAAGCAGCAAATAATGAAGACTGACAGGTGGATGTGATACCAAAACCATAAGCACTTCACAAAGAGATCAGGGAAAGAGGCAGAGGGAGACCTGCAGAAACCACTATGGTCCCCGGGTGACTTTGCACATTGGCAAGGCTGGGCCCTCTGATCAGCAACATCAAAGACTTAGCTGCTTTTGTTTTAAGCAACTAAGTTTTAGATGGTTTGTTTTGCAGCACTGGATAAACGATAGAGCATTTGCAATATTAAATGAGCTTACATTGGTAAAGCATTTAACACAGTGGCTAGCACAGAATTTGTGGTCTGTAATGTCAACTGTTGCCCTGAATCTTAAGACAGTTTATAGATTCACTGCAAGAGATGAAAACTTTCATCTATGCATATATTCCAGGCACTATGCTGGATCCCAAGAAAGGAAAGAAGAATTTGGTTCCTAATCTCTGGGAGT
Organism: Loris lydekkerianus; assembly: GCA_963574355.1. Lineage (NCBI taxonomy): Eukaryota > Metazoa > Chordata > Mammalia > Primates > Lorisidae > Loris > Loris lydekkerianus. Next base: position 56,888 of record CAUYPK010001537.1, read on the forward strand.
TCCCATTCAAACCAGGGTGAGAGTAAATATAGGTAAGAAGAATGGATTTGGCCTGGAAAAGGGTGAACTACAGGGGGAACTGAATGGAGAAGGCTTGGATTTGTACCTTGAGCTGTGCAGAGGCTGCTATCAGACAGAGGCTGAATATATTTCTTTAGTTAATTTTTGATCCTTCAGGCATAGTATCTAGGTGATTACTGAGATAGACTAGAGCAGACAGAAATCAATAAGAGGAAAGATTTTATAAGAACATTGGCGGCTCTCCCTTCATACTCATAGAGCATTTTAGCTGGTAATTATCTTCCACCTGTTCTCAGGAGATTGGGGTGTTTAAATCAGGACTCACTAGCAGAGCAATCTGCCCCCACACACACTTTCCCCCAGGCATTGGCCTTAGTAAAGTCAAATACTCTTCATATTTGAACAGCATTAATTCCTGCTTCTGTGACTGTTATTTTTCATCATTGCTCATAATCTGATGATTGAAAGAGAAAATACTGAGGAAAAAATGCGACTGTCAAGCATAGACCTTATATTCGCTAATACACATGGAGAAAATGGTCGTTCTGCTGCCATCGGTCTCCCTGGGCCTGAGATCCTCAGCCTTGTGGCTGTGGAGTGCCGTGTGCGTGCCCATCATTCTTCCTTTAGGGGAGAAGCCTGGGTGCCGATAAGGGATTATGAATCATTCTTCATATTCTATGATGAGTATAAGAATAAAAATAGCAAGATCACAAATAAAGGTTAACTGTCAAGAACTGTATTATGTCTGTCAAATATACATTCCCTAATTCACAGCTTAAAGATTACATCTAAATAAGTAAGAGTGAATAGATACTTATCTTAGTCTGGTCTCCCCATAGGCAACCCCGAGACAAAGACTCTGGGAGTTAATTTCTGAAGTAATCCCAGTGAAGCAGAGAAATAAAACAGAAAGGAAGGCTCATATATAGGGATGCTTGTCAAAAAAATTACCAAATCTCTGCTTAGAATATCATATTATATAAGCAAATTTAATTGCATATAATCGATCATCTGTATGTACGATAATAGCTATATCTTTATATAAAACTATAGTTTTATAGTTATATACAATATATGTACAGTTAACTATAATATATAGTTATATATATTATATCATGTATAATTTATATTTATATATACACCTCTGTAAAACTATAGGTGCATACATAATATATCTTATATCTATATAGTAAACTATATTAAATATATTATATATAGATATACATAATATATCACATATAATTATATGTCACATAAAGTGCAATGTGTGAAAATATTCAAGAACTGGCTCTTTTATGATATGTATTATTAATATTATTCTCATTTAATGTCTAGAATACTTGCAAAGAGGGATGAATTTGCTTGTATGAGGCCAAATTTATAATTAGGGACAAAATTAAAAAAAAAAATTCTAACCAGTTTTCAATTTATAAATTTTCTGTTTATAAAAGTTTAAACTACACCTCATGCCCATTAGGATCGCTACTAAAAAGCATAGCAAGTGTTAATGAAGATATGGGTAAAAGGGAACCCTTGTGTACTATTTATGGAAATGACAAATGGTGTAGGCACTATGCAAAACAGTATGCTAATTCATTAAAAAATTAAATTTATAATTACGATATTATCTAGCAATCCCAATTTTGAGTATATATAAAAAATAATTAAAATTGGCATACTCACATTCAGAGCAGCCCAAATGCTCATGTACAGATCAGGAGATAAACAAAAGGTGATATATACATACAATGGGATATTATTGGCCTTAACAAGGACAGAAATACGGCCATATGCCACAACACAAGGGAAACCTGAGGACATTAGACTATGTGAAACAATTCAATCACCAAAAGACAAATGCTGCCTGTTTTCATGTATGAGGTATCTAAAGTATCTGTGTTCATAGAAACAGAAAGTAGAATGGTTGTTGTAGGTGCTGGGAGGAAGGGAAGATGCCGTTTTTGTTTAATGGGTATGGGTTTCAGTTTTATGAGATAGAAGGTTCTGGAGATTTGTTGTACAGCAATGTGAATGATGTGAATGCACTTCATGCTACTGATCCTAAAAATTACTAGGATGATAAAACAAACAAATGACATTTAAATTGTGTCTTTTATGTACATGAAATGTATTATATGCTGATTATACTACAGTAAAGCTGTAAAGGAAAAATTCAAACTCCTTTCTATGGACTGAAGGAAGCATTGCTTTGCACCTAGTCAAATCACCCATTGAATGCAGGAATCTCTTCTTAATTTACTGCTTTTTGGATAAATTAATCTATGCTGGAAAACCAAAATTATTTTTAAAAAAATCATCCGTTATATAGAGCTGCAATTCACAAATAGTTAATATCAACTGCTAATCAGAAGACGGAGGAAGGATGCCACAGTCCCACCCTGCCCCGTTTCACCGCTGGTCTTGTCCTAACTCTGCCTCAGAACACATCCTTTATCTTATGGCATAGCTTGTATAATAACCCAAAGGTATGTGGAACTTAAAATCGAAGACGTCTGAATGTCTAAAAAGAACTTTTTTGAGATTTGACCAGAATATTTAGGGTTTTCAGAAAAGAGATGTACACTCCATCCTTCACATATTCCATATTTATGCTGTATTAATGAATCCAGAAAGAAAATTCAGGATTAGGAAAGAAGATTCAGGATTTCAGAATATGTTTCTTATATCCACTGGAGTATGCAAAGCCACGATGTTGCTGAAATGTCAGAGTTTGCTGGGTTATTTTTTATCTCTTTCTTTTCACACACCTATCTCTACCATGAAACATCATCAGTATGCCATGACTTTGATCAGACCTTATATTTGCTTTCTATGTGCTGTGCCTTAATAAAATTGATGTATTGTCTATGTCCTGAGTATAGTGAGGGTTAATTAAAATATGTAAAGTACTTCAAAGCCTTTCTCTTAAAGATATGAGCTGAGTACATTATTGTTACTATAAATACAATTGAAAAATTCAATCACATTCCCTCCCTAGACATCTCTACTGGAGATTTTTGCTTCCAGTTCTACAATGCTCATGATAAGGTGATAACGTAAGATAATCTAGCATCAAAATTTATTTTTATTTTCTTTCTGGCATAAAGAAAGAAGGGACAACTTGAAGTTAGAATATACATACATTTTCCCCCGCATGTCACTCCATGCATTTCAATTCAGGATAGTAAATTTTTGCACCCTGTCAATTTCCTGCAGGCAGAGATAAATCAAGACAGAGACGAGGTCTCTTTTGTGCCAAATATATTTTCCTATCTAATCTTAAAGTTTGAAAGATGATTTGTACCAATGCCTAACAAGTTAGTCCAACTCCAAAAAGCTCTGTGCATGCTGAAATGCATCAGAAATGCAATCAAAAAAGGAAATAATAAAACATTGAAATACATAACCGCTCAAAACTAAAGACCTTTCAAGGAACTGAGACCCAGTTTTTATGATTTGTTTGAAAACTAGATAAAATTATTGGAGAGATTTTGGGGAAATTGCATACGTATAATTTCTGTAAACCTCATTTTCCTCAACCTACTTTATTTATGAGACAATGAATTGAGGAAATTCTTACCATGGAGCCCACAAGCAGATGATCAATAATTGGTAGGTGTTACTGGAAAGATGTATGTGATAGTGGTTGTTATATTCGGTTCTGAATTCAGAATACCCAGATTCAAATATAAGCTATGATATTTATAAATAGTGTGATCCAAGAAAAGTTACTTAAGATTCTTTGCCTTCTTTTTTCATCTCTGAAGTGGGATGATGAGATTGCCTGTCTCATAAGAGGAGGAAATCAATTGAGGTAGTATTGACATGGCTGAAACAGTGTGCCTGGTGCACAGTAAGCATTCACATATGTCAGATGTCATTATTCATGTTGCCGTCATAGATAGCATCCCAGGTGAATTATTTAAAGAAAAATAAGCTGTGGTATCACATGCAATAGAATACTACTCATTAATGAAAACTAATGCATTATTATACAACAATGTAGAAAGTGGAAAATAGATCAGTGGCTTTCAAGGGCTGGGGGTGAAAGGAGAGGTTGACACAAGGTCAGCTAAAATTTTAGAGACAACAGAATTGCTCTGTAGTTTGATGGTGGTGGTGGTTACAAGACTGAATGTTTTGACCCAAACTTGTGATAGTGTACATCAAAACATGTGCATCTTATGTCAATACATTTCAAAAGTCAACTAAAAAGTAAAACAATTTTTCATTGCCCATGTATTTCAACTCAAAGACAAAAGTCTTTACAAAACAAGACTTTACATTTAAGTTTTTTTTAAATTAGCATATAATAACACATAAGTTGATGGCTGGAGAGGAAAACTCTTCTAAAAATAGCTGCAACACTTTTCATAAAATCGTTAGAACTGAGTTATTGACTATTTAGCCTCCAATTATTAGATGGTAGCTATTTGAAACATCCTCATTATTCTCTCCAATCATACCATGGGACTCAAGTATTTAACTTTGGGGAGTGATGAATGTTTATTAACTGGATTGTGGGAATGGTAACAGGAGAGTATATGTATATCCAAATTTAGCAAGTTGTATACATTAATTATGTGCATTTTTTTGGATACCAGTTGCACTTTAATAAATCTGGAGGGGAGGCCTGCCAGGATAGGAGGACTTTGCGGTTATGCTATCTCGTGCCTTTGGTGAAATAGCCATTTTTAATATAGAAGTTGCTAAATTATTAACATTTCCCAAAGTGATGTTTGATGGCAAAAGTAATATCTTTGTGAAGTATTAAGTGATTTTTATGAAAAAGTTGAATAAGCTGACAGAGCATAATAATTACACTGTCAGAGAATACAAGATTCCATTTCTTCAAAGCCATCTGTATTGCCTGGTTTCAGTTGTGTGGGCTGTCATCAAGATAGTAAGATTTATCTCTCTTTTAATTGCACCAGGGTGGCTGGTTTTATGAAAAAGATATCAATGGTGCCCATTTTTCAGAAGTGTGCAAAATCTCAGGCATTGCTTATGGAAGTGATTAAGCACACAATTAAGAGAATGGCTTGCACACCGATGAAACTAAAAAAGAAAGTTTTAAAGAGCCCTGGGGTACTGTTCAGATGTTTTAAAACATAAAGCGACTGGTGATTTATTTATTAGAAGGAAGATTAAAAGCATTTTCCTTTCTCAATTTCTCAATTGTTTGAGACTACACTTGTAGGAACAGCCTACCAGAGACAGGGGTTTGACCTCTCTTGTGCAATTTCTGGGGGTTGCCTTCCTATTTATTAAATACAGAGTTTGCATTATGATGCCACAAGGTCTGTGTGCAGCCTGGACTTACAACCTTGGAAATTTTGCACATGATTTTTTATTAGTGTATAATGATAAATCATTAGAGTACAATGATCTAAGGCTTAGAACCCAGGGACATAGTTGATAAGTCACAATGCCCTTTTGATCTGCTATTTGTGTCACTGGAGGGCAACCTGATGGGGCTGCGTTTACATTAACACCATATATGCTCATTTCTGTTCAATATTATTTATCGAATGGATTTCACTAGACACTTAGGGGTACCTTGTTTTAGGTTAAAATGGTGGGATGACACACGGCAGCATATGATATGTTCTGAGTCCTAATGATGATGCTTTGGGATACTGCTGGAGAGTTCACAATTGTGTCCATGAAAAATTAGAGGATAAAACAAAACTAAACTGTTAAGTGTTGAATCAAAAATAATGAGATGCGTCAGTGGGTGGCACCGTAGAGCTTAGTTATTCAGAGTACAGTTTTCAGCCCCAGCTTTCCTAATTCTGAATCTGAGATTTAACTGATAACTAGTTGCATGTCTGCGAATCAGTTAGTTAGGATACTGTCTCTTCATCTATGAAATTAGGATTATATTATCTGCTTAATTAGCTGTTGTATAAATTAAAGGCAATTATCTATGTAAAGCAATCAACACAGCATCTGGCATTGCTTTTTATTTTTTATTTTATTTTTTTTTGTAAAAGAATCTCCTAGTAGAGTGCCATGGCGTTATACCTCATAGCAACCTCAAACTCTTGAGCTCAAGTGATCCTTTGGCCTCCTGAGTAGCTGAGACTGCAGGTGATTACAATGGCCAGCTATTTTTTTAGAGACATGGTCTCACTCTTGCTCAGGTTGGTCTAGAACTTCTGAGCTCAAGCAATCCACCCTCCAAGGCCTCCCAGAGTGCTGGGATAACAGGTGTAAGCCACTGCATTGGTATTGCTCTGATTAAGGGTGTGGAATGGCATCCTCATTGAAAACCCCAGCACTATGGGAATGTCACCACTTGACCCCTCACTGGCACCTAACAGTGTCCTCCATCTTCCTTCAGTGGGCTCTCCTAAGTCATCAAACCTGTCAGCACTGTCCCCCTACCCCTTTTTCCAAGCATGACTTCTACATGTGTTCATCTCTCAGGCTGTTCTTTTTCCATCTTCAAGTCCAGCGTCCTACAGAGTCCAGGCTTCCACTTAGTTTCCTTGGGTGGTGTTACCGACAGTGTGACTACTTGTAAGACTCACTTGTATGCTGCTCAGAGGTTCCTCTCCTTAGCTCAGAGCTTTGTCCCCAGGACCAGCGTACCCAGTGGCCCACCAGGAACCTTCCCTGACGGTCTTAGAGTTGCCCCAACTGTACTAGATTTACCAGCCCATCCCAATCACACCACAGATCTCGTTCTCTTCAAGCTTAGCTTCTAGAGCTGTTTCCACCCATCCAGTGATGCAAGCCATTAAACTGAGAGTCATACTTTTTTGCTGTTGTTGTTGTTCTCATCATTCTCCACATCAAATAAGTCTTCACACAACTAATTTAGTGGAATCCCTCATCATTTCTACCTGGACTGCTGCAATAACTTCACACTTCTGAGCTTCTATTTCTTAATATTGCCTCTCTCTCAGTTTCCTTCTGTAGAAGGAAAGCTGCTGATTCAGAGTTTTCTACAGTTTCTACTTAAAATACTTCAAAGTCTTCCTGTAGTCATTAGGATGAAGAGACAAAAAAATCCTTCCCTACAATCCCACATACCCCCTGGGTGAGTAGCTATGTTTTCCTTCTATTTGTAGTTATAGCACATAACACAGACTGGGTCCAAAATAAGCATTTTGCTGTGAGAGGGTAAATGCCAACCCCTTCATTTCACTCCCTGCCTCCCCCCAAACCACAAGGAGCATCCTTTACTCCAACTACAGAAAACTTTTTCTATCCATGTCTGTGATTGTTGTATCCTTATTTATTCAATAAAATTTTATTTTGTGTCATAGTATATACTGAGGTAAACAAAATAAACACAGCTTTTGTCCCTGAGCACATTATAGTTTAATATAAGAAAATTAAATAGGTACGGAAAATATAACTGGAAGTAGTATCGTAAGTTCTCTACAGAGTTGGCTAAAAAAGGAGCAAACGGATAATACCTTAAGTGTTCATTAATAAATAAATAATTCACTTAGTGTACCTTTATTGCAAGAATTACTGTGAAGCCAAGAAAAATGATGTAAAGCTTTAGTAACTGACATAGACAATATCTGTGAAATATTATTTGGTAAAAAGACTCACTTATTTAACATGCATTCTCCTGTTCTTTGTCCATTCTGTTTGTCACTGCTCATTTTTTAAACTTTAAACTTAACTACCACGTTCTTTTGAAACCACTCTCTGACCTCCTCAGTCATCTTCTGCACCTTCATGCCTCACTAACATAGAAAATTCATCAGGTATTTTTAAATAAATGTTTTACTTTGTAATAATTTTAGACTCATGGAAGAGCTATATAAATAATACAGAGGTATCAACTTAAATTATCACAGTATATTACACCGAGTGGCAAATATTCGGTGTAGTCGTCAGAAAAAAAAGGGCCCTCTGAAATACCTGTGTGGTGCACACACCCCAGATCACACCTCAGTGAACCCCAGCTGCCTCAGGTTGACACCCTGTTGAGAATTTCGAATGCTCCATCCCCCTTTGGAATACTCTACTATATGGAAATTGGTTTTTTGGCCTTAATTAGGTATGTTTCTATGAGAGAGTTTTGTGAGTAAGCACACTGCAGCTCCCAGTCTCTGTCTTTTTTCACCACACCCAATAGGGAAGAAGGCTGTGGTCTGCTCACCTTGAGAGAGAATCACAGAGGGCGTCTCAGTCATTCCTGCCCCAGTCAAGCATCTGGGCATTTGTGTATTCTGTACAGCTGTTTAAGTGTATTACTGATCACCAGTCCTTTTCAGGACTTCCCTAAAAGTTAACAACAGCAAGTAAATTAGAATCACTTGAGGATATCTGAAGGGTCAGTGGGTAGTCAAGACCTTCAGACTTTAAGCAATGCTTTAAAGCAGTTTGTATAGTATCTGTATTTAATTAGTTATTTATTTGTACATAAATGTTTGAAGTAAGCTATTGATTCTTATGTTTGTTATTAATATAAACTGCTATCCTTGACCTAGGCTAAGTTTGGCCTCTGAACCAATATTTTCCTTTGGCTTCCATAAATCAGCTATATAAACATTCACTAATATTGACAAAATGCTTGCTGTGAGCAGGAGAAGCTCTGTACTACGCACAAGGACAAGTGATCTCGAGCCTTACCTTGCCTTTCAGTAGAGAGTTAAATGCTAACAATCACTAGACTTGTGAAATTTAGTGTGTCAATCTGTTCAGTGGGCATTAAAAAAATCGGTTCTGCCTCCTTCACAGTATGTTACAGCAGGAATTAAATGGCCTAACAGATAATATTGACAGTAATGTGAAGACTGTTGGTAGGAAACATTTATATAACACTTAATACATGACAGGCATTTTTTCAACCATGTTCTTTATATTAGTTAATTTAATAAGAAAAATGCCTATGAACTACTAAATAGTATAAAAATTGAAGTTTGGTGGTTATTCCCTAACATAAGGATATACAAACAGGAAGTTTACTCTTCAAAGTAGAATGGGCTTCTAAAATGAATGCTGTGGTGCAGTTTTTTTTTTGTTTGTTTGTTTTTTTATTTTGTTTGTTTTTATGCTGGAGGAGGTTAGAAGAAATGAAAGCCAAAGAGTCCTGGAGATAACTTGTCAGGGTTCACTGTTAAAGGTAAAGAGCAGAGAGGTCTGGATCTGCATCCTGACCGAAGGTGTTGGTGGCATCATCATTTTCCTCTGGTTGCTGTTATTATTAATAGAAACATCATCATTAAGGCTGGGCATGGTTGCTCACACCTATAATACCAGCACTCTGGGAGGCCGAGTCGGCCAGACTGCCTGAGCTCACAAGTTCAAGACCAGCTGGAGCAAGATAAAGAGACTTGTTTTGGGAATTGAGGAAAGAGATTTGGATATTGTAAAGCGACTTTGGCAACTATTAGGCACCAATGACCAAGGAAAGTAGAAAAGAAGCTGAAGACTGAAATTTGAAAATACAAATATTTAAGGAGAGGCACTGGAAAAGCCTCACTTGAATAATTCTGAGAAGGAAGAGAAATATGGAATCATGGAAACCAGAGATACAACTTGCCAAGGTGGAAGTTTTTTTTTTTTTTTTTTTTTTTTAAAGAAGTTAGCGAAGGGTGTTAAAAATGTTATCATGGAAGATAGGTAGTGAAAATTCAATAATGCTGTGACAGGTGGAAATGGGGTAAGAGGGGAGACGGAATCTAGGCCAATGAAATGGCTTGAGCAAAAATGCAGAGGAAAGAAAAAAAAAAGTCTTCACAGTTTCTGAATGGATGGGGAACAGCTTAGTCCTCTACATATATGGTTTCTTGATGAGTTAATTGACTGTAAACAAAAACTGGCATCTTACGGTATAAATACTGTGTTCACAGTCCACCATCATATGCGAGAATATTCATTCCTTAATCCAAAGTTGGTTCAATTTATCACCACAAAACATTCCAGAATTGTATGCTAATTAAAAATTGTAATCTGCCATCAGCATTTTCCAGACTTGCTGGAGGTTCCCTAGAGAACATCAGTGGCTCTGAACTGCTGTGCCATTCAGGGTTCTGGAACTCAGTATGACTTTTCTGAGTTGTATATTTGGAGAGAAATACAAATTATATTCAAGTGATTTTAAAACAGTAATGTAGAGTTTTCGTTTCAATCCAGCCCACCATTCCTCGAAACATTTCAATAGCACCCTTCCCCTAAATTGTTTCAGTAATAGAGAACTGAACTTAATATAGATCTTTATTAAGAAGTAGAGAATTCCTTAATATAAATCTTTTTTAAATTGTGATTATGGGATCAATAGCTTCTATTAATAACTGAGTTTTTTTGGTTTCATGATATTGTTCTTCTTCTGCAACATGATTGTCTGAGAGTGTAACAGTGCATGAAAATTTAATAGAAACAGGATTTGGATATTATAAAGTGACTTTGGCAACTATTAGGCACCAATGACTATTGTTTGTCTGCACACTGTCACCCAGCATAATATTTATTATTCTTTTCCAATCAGATATGGGCATTTAGACTCAACACACAAAAATATAAATTTCTGTCTTTTTGTAAAAAAGAAAAATTGGAGATTTGGCACCATTCCAACAAGTTCTGGAAAGTACTGATGACAGATAATTTTTCAGTAACAAACAATGGTGGAACATTTTAACGGGGGTGAATTGAACCAAATTCGGGGACTGTGACAATGGAGCTCACATGCCTTTCCTGTCACAGTCAGCAGCAGCTGGGTTGAGCTTGTCTTTCAGTGTGACTTTAGTTTGTCATTGTCTCCACTTCTATTTTCTCTCAATTCCAAAAAAAGAATTGTCTTTTTTGGTTGCTGTTGTTGCAATTGTGCTTAAATTTTCCACAAATGTTAAAAAAGTGAAATATTCTTTGGATACACATGTTTAGCAGAAGTTGGTGAATTAAGCTAGTGGAGGAGAGAAGTATGCCTCAGTAAGAAAAGGAAGAAAGATGGGAGAAGAAACGAGAAAGATCACATAAATCTGTGGAAATGGATTGCATGTTACTACACAAAGTACAGAGATAGATATCTGAGAAACCAAGCTGCACAAGAAAAACCAATCCACATAAAAACAAACATCAGCAACTGCAAAACAAGTATAAATACACAGATATACAGGAACTAACTAGATACTAAACTAATTTATACTTCTGTGTTAGTCAGGAACCAGTGAGGACATAGAACCAGTTAGTTTACCAAAACCATGTAAGATGAAGAATTATGAACTGGATATTGAAAAATTGAAAAGGCCCAGAAAAGGAACTGCAGGAAGAAACTGCCACCTCTAGGGTTGGGAGGAATTCAAGGAAAAGGTTGTACTTGTTAAAATGTGAAGGTTTAAGAAGAGGCTGTGTGTGACTGCAACCCAGAATTTTGCAGAAAGAAGAGCCAGCCGGTGTGGGTATCTTTAAGGACACAAGATGAGGCTTACTCTGTTAAGGTGGACTAACTACAAACTGGAATCAACTGCTAGATCTGAAATGTACTGTTGTTACTGAGGTGGAGAAATGTTGCTGTGTGGGCACTGATGGCAGCAGAAGGACAGTTGGAAATAAAACAGGAGCAAAAAGCCAATAGAAAGGGGTGAATGTTTTCATTGTCTACACTTTCCATCCTCCCTTGAGAGAGCTAAGACTTTAATACTTGCAAAGTCAAAATAGAGTTTTCAGAGACCAAAAACCAAATCACAGAATGATATAAAGAGAGTTTGAAGATGAAAGTCAATAGCCTAATAGTTGCCGTAAAGATCTAACTTGTCCTTTATAGACTTGAGTTTGCAATCTTGGCCTTAAAGATAAAATTGGAGTGCTATTTAGCAAACTCTTATATTTGTATAATACATTACATTCTATAATGTCCTTTCACAAATTATTTTCAGTCAATTTAGTGCATTTGGGCTCCACTACTATGAAAGACTAGAAGGATAAATATAGTTGCTTTGATGTTCCATATGAGGAGATTGGGGTAGATAGAAGAACATTGATATGCCAAAGTCACATGTGTCAAAAAGTCAGAATTGCAACCAAGAACGTACCAGCCCATTGTCTATTCACTGTAGCAGACTATGCCTATAAATCTATAGGTAACTGGATTCCTAAAACTAATGAAGTCATGACTCCCCTGCCTTAGGGAACAGAACTCTAATGTTTGGCATGGCTCATTGTCATAGGTCAGAGATGAAACCTATTTGTTTGATGCCTGTTTTTATTAAGTTCTGAAGAAGGAAAAAAGTATGTGTCTCCAGTGGAAGGTATTGGGCTATCCGAGGGCAATTGAATTTAATGCTCCCTGGAACACCAATTTTATGTCTTTTTAAAACCCTGAAAGGATACAACTAGGCTTATTACCTTAAAAGAACCGTGTCTTGTTTTGCAGAATTTTCCCCAGTACCAATGAAGAGCATGGTTTCTGGGATGCATGGTGACATGACGCAATAAAGGGCGAATCTAGGTGACTTAAGGGGAAAATGAGCAACCTTTCCTTAAAAAACTGTGTTGCCGTCTGTTGGGAAATTAAAACAATAGTTACATAAATCTATGAAAATATTAAGATGAAAGGCAGCCTTTGGGCTTGCACAGACTACAGTGTAAACAATTGTGTATAGTGGCTGGTGTTTTCTTAGTTATTAATTCCACAGACTTACAAATTTGGTGGGAAATATTTATTAATAGGTATCTGCCCAAGGGGGAAATTGAAATAAAACCTTTTCCTTAGGGACCAATTACAGGGAAAGTGATCTGTGAAATGGATTGGGAACAACACTCATCTAAAGAAATAGCACCCTTCATCCCTCCCCTTATTTTCTATCCTTTATCTCAGCTTTGCCCAGAAAGAGAAGCTGCATTCCTTTCCAGGTAATGATGACATGTGTGAGTGTATGTTGGGGGAGAGGTGGGACCATTACTTCTTATGCTTCATGACTTCCCAAGGAGATTTTTATTTGATCTCTCAGATGTGCATAGACACACACTCTAAATTTGACATTTCTGAGTCAATCGTGTTATTTCATTTTGTCAATTCTCTCACTCTCTGCTCCTTCTGAAAAAAGAGTTGCTAATCTGTTAGATATTGGGGAGAATCTGACGACTGGGTTATTCCAAGCAGATTGAAATATAGGAAGTGCAGGCTCACGGATCTGGCTGTATCTCTCTCTCTCTCTTTTCTCTCTCTCTTTTCCCCTCCCCTTCACTCACTTGTGATTATAAAATACATGTACTATTCTAGAAATGACATGGGATATCTAGTAAAGTTGTTATTTTCCTTATTACTGTGGGGATTGCAAAAGTAACCAGGCCAGTGCTTGCCAAGTATACTGGAGAGAAGTTTCAACCTTTGGATTTTGAACCAGATGACATCAAGATTATGTATATCCCAAGATTCTATTTTTGTAAGTTAAGTACAATAAGTTTCAACTTTAAAAGCCCATACAAATATATTCATGAGAGTGGGTGGCGTTGTGCTTAAGATCTAGGGCTTGGAATCGCAGAGTTTTGTGCTGGAGTCCCAGTTCTGCCATATGATTTCTTTGATACCTTGTAAAGTTTATTTCATTCTGCCCTCACATATGCAATGGGAATAATAATAATGGTATTACTACCTAGAAATATTGTATTTTGAGAATTAAATGTAATAAAGGTATACAGCACCGTGTCTGCCACCTTGCAATTACTCAGCAAATATGAGCTTTTATTTCTGTTGTCTTTATTCACAAATGCAATTAAAAGCAGAAGGGATAATAAACAAATTCTCCAGCAGAAAAATGACAAACAAACAGAACAGTAGCAGGGGATTTGAGGAGAACAAAGGGTTATTGCTCCTTGGCTGGTAACCATAGAGATTTTAGGAGCTGATTCATCTCTACTTAATCTGCTTGTAATATTGATTAGTATTGTCAATCTTCACCCCCAATGCAGGTTCTTTCTTGTATACATTTTTATAATAACCCTGCTCTAGGGACATTCTCCCTTCTCTAAGCACACAATAAGAGTTATGAAACCTGACTGAATATTTTTATTAGTGAATTTTTTATTTACTAATCACAAATCAATCATTCAATCTTTCATTTCTTCAACAAAAAAAATTATTAGTATCTGTCATAGTTGGTGAACCAGGCACAATTGGTGAACAACTCTGACGTGGTCCCTGCCACCATGATGTATTGTGACTCACAGATGGAGTGGTGGTAAATTAAACAATAATACGCATGCAAATCTCCATCACTCTCTGTATTTAGAAAAGTAGGGGCATTCTTTTGTAATGAAAGTTTGCAACTTCTCTCAACAATTAAAACTCTTTTAATTCAGGTTTACTCATGTTACTTGATTTGGCCAATGGGATGTTAGAGAAGTGTTTCTCAGTCTTGTGAGGAGGCAGACAAACTCCTGGGTCTTCCCAGCTCTTGCTGCTACTGGACTCCTTGTAATACATGTATCTAGACAAGTCAGGATAGTAGTTATTTCTTTGGACAAGAAGTAGATTGTATTTATTTCTTTGGAAGTGGCATGAACTAGCCCCTGTGGGTAGCAGTTACACAGATATGCATGTATGTTTAAATTCAGTGAGCAGAAAAGTTTAAGTATTTTCTATATCCACACATATGCACATGCTCATGCAGAACACATGTAACTGCAGGGCAATGGTCTATGAGTTATAAGAAAACTCAGGTGATATAGTATCAAAGAAGCTAGAGATGATAATGTTTTTTTAATTTCTGTTTTTACATATACATATGTTTATTAGGTTTCTATCTTTTTGTCTTCACAAAATTAAAAAGGCTTAAAATGTAATAGCAATAACAATGTTTAAGATAAGGACTAGAAACAAAAACCTCGTAAAGAACGAATGAACATAAATACATTCAGAAAAGGAATCAGACAATTGCTACATTGAAATATTAAGCAATAATAATAATAAGGCAAAAAAAGTAACAATCACATTGTCAAATAAGAGTATGCCTATTATAGAATGCTTTGACAGATGATAATGTTTAACTATGATGAACATGGTCACAAGATTAAGTAAGATGAAAGTGGCACATCTGTATTGTATCAACCAACATGGATATTGTTGACATACTTGATTTCATACAGTTTTCATGGAAATAGTTGAGGAGAAATCCCAGTTTGGAATAGGTCTAACAGTGAGAAATTTGAGATGGTATCAAGTTACACAACTGTATTGAATATTTTGCCTGTTAAATGTAACAGACAAATGGATTGGTGATAAAGGTAACCCAGGAAAGAATTTTTTAAAAGTTAAGGATACTAATACATGCTTGTTTATAGATAAGAGAGATTTGGGAAACAAGGGGTATTTGAAATACCAAAAGAGAAGAAGCACAAATAAATGAAGGCCATTTGAAATATTGGAATTCTTGAAGAAAATTACCACTATATTATTATTGGTGACTTGCTCCATTAATTGGAATTTAGTACATGACAGATGTTATTATTTTAATTAGTCCTTGTCTACCCTTCAGTGGTAGGGGACCCAGATGCAGTCAAACCCTAATTATAAAGGGGGAGCCTTGACAACAAGATCTTTTAATTCTATTACAGACTGACAAACTCTAGTTTCTTATTTTATCTTGATTACTTCTGCTCGGTAACATACAGTTATAGTTTTCTTATAGATTGTAAAAGATTACGGACAGAAAACAGGCTACAGAACTCCCGCTGGAAATCTGCGATTTCTCAGTAGAGTTGTCATAGGGTAGTCTTGTCTTTAAAATTCCCCAAAGGCCCTTGTGGGTCTTCAAGTTTTAATCTCCCTCTTTCATTTCCAGACAACAAGCACATTTCCTCCTTCCACTGTGAAATTGTCTTGTCACTTGTGACACTGACGTAGAGAGGAAATCATTGAAAGGCAGTCTCTGTTTCTCTTGATCTTGCAGCATGTCTCAGCCAAGCAAACAGAGATAGTTGGAGAGGATGAGCTTTGCTTTATGGATTTCAAGGAAAGTAGGAAGGAGGAAGGGAGAAGGCCATTGACCAGGCCCTGTACTGCTTTTTCTTACCTAGAACAAAGAATGTGAGAGTAGAAAGGGACAATGGGGGTCACCTAACCTACCCCTCATCCTTTTACAGATAAAGAAACTGAGTAGTGAGGAGGTTTTCCTAGGATCTCAGTTAGTTATTGGCAAAGAGTGTCTCTTACCTGCTGTCCTGTGCCCTGCTGTTTATTCATTGGAAAATGTGTTTCATGTGGCCTGTAATAAACTTCTTGTTGCTTCATTTAATGGTTCCTAAACCTGAATCATCATCAGACTTAACTGTTAATATTCACTAAAAACTACAGATGGCCAATCCCCATGCCATACCTTGTGACATCTGTATCTGTGTTAGTATTTCTAAGCCAGAATGTATAATTAGAAAGAGTTAAAGTATCAAGTCTGATCTTTAGAAAGGTCTACTTTCACTGGCAACTGGGGACTTAGATTTTGTAAAATTTTTTAAGGGATAAGAATATCTGACTACCTGGGGCACTGATCATCTGATTTCCTTCTAGGAGTCTGGAGCTTTGCTAATTATAACTGTTTATTATGTCTATGTAACCAGTCCCCAGTAAAAATCCTTAATTCTTGAGATTCAGATGAATTGCTTTGGGCATAAAAAGTGCATGCAGGTTATTACATATCAGGGAGGGAGGGAGAGTGAATTCTGTGTGGACCCTTTATGAAGACAATAGAAATGCACATGGATTTTGGATGCTAGACGCTACTTGATGTATATTTTTATTATGTCACAGCATAAATCTTGGTCATAAGTAGAATTATTTGTTGAGTTCCTTGAGTCCTTCTGGGGAAGCACTGAACCTGTGGGTGGTCCTGTTGATGTTAAAACACATTATATCAGATATGATGACATATGTAATGACAAAAGTGTTGACACAGAATTATAAGAATGTCTTCTGCTGTGTCTCATGAGCAGATAGTGTTGGAAACCTCTGGATAAGAGATCTAACGTAAAAACATATAATAGGGGAATTATTATATTCTGTTCTCCACTTAGATATTTCAAAAACTTAATATAATAGTTTTAAGAATGAAATTTTGATTTTTCATTTCAAATCATGTCTACTAATATTCTTCATTTCTCAGTTCATGGCAACTTCAGATTTTTGTTCTTAATTTTCTGAGGCCTAAAGCCTTCACTCCTAATTTTCCCCTTTCACATACAAACCCATGTTTATTACGGAAAGTTGCTTCTAAATGTCCTAGCTTCATAACAACAACTGCTTCTACTCTGGATCCAATCCTCCTCTTTTCTCAGGAGTTCTGCTCTTCTGTCACACCGATAGCCTTTCACGCGTTCACCCATGGTCATTCTATCTGCCATAGTTGAGCCACAGTTCCCATTGAATCACATCTCTCCTCATAAGCTGACAGTAGCTCCCCCCCTCAGTCAAAATAAAATCTAAAATCCTCGTCATGGCCTACAGGCCTCTTTGTAACCCAGCCCCGACTATTGTTCTGACTAATCCCATCCCCTTCTCCACCCTGCCTTCCTCTCCAGCCACCCTGTCCTCTTTGTAGTTCTCAAGCTAACCAAATATGCTCTTGCCGTAGATGTAGGGGTGTCCAAACTTTTTTTTTCCTGATGCATCTCGGAAGAAGATTTGTCTTGGGCCATATATTAAATGTATAAACACTATCAAAAGCTGACGAGCAAAAGAAATATCCATAAGAAAATTTTGTGATATTAGACATCACAGACAAGCAAAACAGGCCTCAAATAATCCGCATGAGGCTCATGGGTCATAGGTTGGACCACCACTTATCTTTGTGTTTCCCTCTTCCCAAATTACTTCTAAATATTGGTCTGGTGCATGTCTTCACCTTCTTCAGATCTCATCTCTAATGTCTCCTTATCAAAGAAACCTTTCCTAAGCAATCTAAGTAGAATAGACCCCTTCCTCCCTCTCGTATCCTATTGTCTTACCTTGTTTCATTTTTCTTCAAAGCTCTTTGAAAACCCTGAAGTAGTATATGTGTTTTCTCATTAGAATATTGACTTCTCTCTCATCCAACACAATGCAACCTCCACAAGCTAATCCTTGGTACTGCTGCCTCTTTATCCACACCATTTACGATGATTACTAACATGGTGGAGGTGGTGACCAATATGCTGAATGAATGAGTAGATGAAGCAGAGACTGGGAAGGGTTAGTAGAAAGTTTCCAGAAAAAGCAATGGTGGAGGGAGGGTTTGCTGAAATGACCTTCAGTGAGAGGCAAGACCTAAGAGACAACCCAAGGTTGGTTGTTCCAGAGATGAGAGGACCATGCAGGTGAGGCTGGTTGTTCCAGAGATGAGAGGACCATGTAGGTGAGGCATAGACAATCCTATCATGACTGCAGAGAAGTCCGACTCTCTTTGGTCCTTCCTTTATTCTTATCTTGACTGTCCTTGGAGTCAGAAATATTTCCTCAGTTCTCCACTTCAAGAAGGAGCATGGACAGAATAGGTTGACATAGCAACACAGGAACAGTACTTTCCAGCTTGTTCCTGGATGAGGCCTTCGGTGAGCCTGTTTGCCAGGTCTGTGTCTTCTGGTGAAGCTGAGCAGCCCTGAGCTGCACCTCTGGGTTCCAGCAGAGCTGCATTAATTAACAGGAGGAATGGCCTGTGGCATTTCAAATCAAAACATGCCAAGGTAATGTATTTCTTTCTTTACATTTTTCATTTATTTTCTTGAAATAAGACCCAGCACTCCAAATAAACTAAATGTATAGAAAATCTTATAATTAAAAAAAAAAATGTCTGACTCAGGACCTTACAACTACTCAGAATCTGAACATTTGTTTGAAAAACAGATTACAATAGATCTCTCCCCCACTCCAGCTGCTTAAGAGGACAAAAGGACAAGTGGTATTTCTATTACAGATAAAAATGTATGTTTTAAGCATGCTCTGGAGAAGTTTTATAGCTGGCCTATTATGGGTAGAAGAGAACCTCTGGGAAATGAAATTCCCCTCAGGTTATTTGGGCATTTGCATGTTTCATGAAAAAAAAAAAAAAAAAGAACATATGTATAATTATGGAAATGGAATTTGTACTAAACTAGTGGGAACAGGTATAGAAGTAGATGCATCTGATATCACTTCTTCTTTCACTGTAGATTATCACTGAATCTAAACTGGGTTAGAATCCTCTATTCAGATACAGCTTTGTTCAAGAAATCAGAGGTGAGAATAGTTTTCCTCTATGGTGTCTTGCCAGTCTACACACTGACCAGCAGCACAATCCACTTGCTGAGTAACTACTACATGTAAAAAAAATCATAGAGTCAGCCAAGAACTAAGGAGAAATACAGAGCAGTAGTTAAAAATGTGGGCCCTGAGGTCAGACCACTGACTTTCAGGGAAAATTCTATCATCTGACCAGATCTCTCTTTGGGGACAACTTACTTAACCTCTCTCTTTTCCTATTTTTTCATACATATTGCAATTATAAGATCAGATAATCCCTGCATACAAGTATAATAATGTCTGTCAAATAATAAAGCCTAAAAAATGGGCACTGCCATTATTAACTATTTGGAGCACTAATTCTGTGCTTAATCAGTAATAATGCTGAGAAACAGTATTCTCCTTTTTAATTTAAAAACATTGTTCAACGAATATTTATCGAAATAGTAATAGGTTCTAGGCACCAACCTATACAATGTAGGTGATGCCCTCTGCATCCCCCTAAAAAAGACCCTCTTCTCCTTAAAGGAGCAGGAAACATGGGTCAGACAGTAAGGCATGAGCATATGTAACTGACTTGACAAGCCTCCCTGTTTATGAGCAATTACCAAACAAATTGTATAAAGTCTATGTGCTTAAAATACCAATGGGAGAGAGAGATTGGTGTGAGCTATGGAGGGGTCATTTATAGGGTAAACACCTAAGTAGGTATTTCAGGATCAACACATCCCGCCTGGATTAAAAGGAAGGAGAGGATCTTGCAAACTGGGGAATAAATTGAGCAGGTTCTGGCACATGGAAAGGGAGGTCCTCCTGGCTTGAACTGACTTTTCCGGTTTAAATGACTAAGGAAAAGAACAAGGTTTTCTTCATAGGTTATAGGTGGAATTTCGGCCCGGAGGCAAGTGTGAAGATTGTTGGGAGCTCCTCAGCACCAAAATCATCACAGTGTAGGACCTGGATAGAGAATTTTCTCAAGCTCAGCGTCTGTGGTTTGGCTCTAGAGTACTGCCAACGTGGATAGGGTGAGCTGTAAAATGTCATTTCTGGGCCCTCCCGTGTTACCCTTCCTCAGTAGCCACGGGTATGTCCCTTGCTCCACTCAGGGGACCGTGCCCTGAGCCAGCAGTGTGGATGGACAGACAGGCTGTCGAATCCCTCCTCCTCCATCTCTCTCACTTGAATGGCTGTACAGATTTAGCGAACTAATTTCTCCGATTGTGCCTTAAAATTTGGTGTCAATGTAAGATTGAGAAACACAGAATAAATTTGAGATTTTCAACTCACAATCAGCTGTGGGACCAAATAGTACCCAGAGCCAGACCTCCACCCCCGGACTCTTCTTTTCCAGCCTCATGCACACCTCTGCCTCCACTCGTACAAAACTGTGTACCTCCCCTTCCCTCAACTTCTCCATGAGGTAGATATTGTTATTTTCCCATTCCCCAGATGATGAAATGATGTGAAGTGGAGCAAGGAAACAGCCCAAAGTCAGGTTTTTTAAAAATCAATTTATTCATATATTTATTTCTTATTTTTATTTTTTTTATTTTTTTTATTTCTTATATTTATTTTTAATTTTGCCTCTGAATAGTGAGACTTTTAATCGATTAATTATATATTTTTAATGGTCACAAATCTTTAACGAGCAAGGGCAGAACTCAAAGCTCGTCCTCTTCTGTGAGCTGCTAATGTCAGCCTGCAAAGCGTTGCTGGAGGGCTTCTATGGCTGTGCCACAGAAGATTTGCAGCCAGACACCAGCTGCTCCTTGAGGACTTGGGGTGCGGGGCACCCAGGATTTGAAACTACAGCTGTCTCCCCCCTAGTTTGTCCTTGTGCTCCTGAATGCTCTTTTCCTTCAGTTCTTAGTCAGTCATGTGCCCCTTTGAAAACTTCGTTGTTGTTTCTTCTCACCACTGACAGGGAAGGAGCAGGTCTAGAAGGGAATGCTCTGGAATGGGTGGGCTCACAGTGATGCCCTGTGCAGGGAAATACACTAAGTCAGCTCTCAGCTCTGACATAGCCACTCACTAGTGAAATTCCCTCAGATAAAAGTCTCAAAGGCTTTGGGTCCCAGTTTCTTTGTATTTAAATAGGAAGAGAATAGGTGCTGCCTTCCCTTTGCATGACAGACGGCTGCTAGGAGATAACTCATATGTAGGAAAAAAACAAAACAAAATGTGAAGTCTTAAGCAAGCAGGAACATTATCAGCTAGCAGGCTGTTTTCCTTGGAGAGAAACAGCCAAACTAAGATCAAATTAACGAGAACTGAGCTCCCATTCTAGTGATGTCACTTGCTGTCAGAGTGTGTTTGTGTGTGTGTGTCCTAAAGACTCTGGGCTTCAGTTTTCCCATCCGAAAAATGGGGGCATATAGTTTCTCAGAGAGTTTCTGTGAAGATCAATTAGGATTAGGGTTAGGGTTAGAATTTCCTAGTACTTAATTGTTTACAAATCATTATAAATATTTACTTGATTATTAGTAGGAAATAATAAACTCATTTAAATATTTATAAAATACAAATAAATAGGCACAAAGATCAGAGAAGAATATAATTTGTTGAAATAACTTTAAACTACTGAGGGCCTTTTGGAGGCTGCCAAGCAAGCATGCATAAAGCACGGAGTGAGCCGGTCTAAATGGTTATGCTCCTGCATCTGAGAAGGCTGCAAGACTCAAGAGTCTGAAGATAAAGCCTTTCTTAAGAAAACGTGGTGGACAGAGGAATGCTTACTTATACTACTAGTGGTGTCTTGATCAGGGTATATTGTCAAGAGGAGGAAGAATCTGGGAACTGCCTTCATCAGCCGCAGCCCCTTCATCTTTGGGAGAACAGACACAGCATCATTCTGTGAGGGGCAAGTCGGGAAGACCAAGCACTTAGAACAAGGTCAAGAACTGCTTTACCTCCTGTGGCACCCGCTTCCTTAATTTCTGTCCACACCTGAGGCTTGCTTGGTGGCTGTGTTCTGGAAACCTGCTGGCCTGCGAAGGGGTGGGCTTGTCTCTGAAATCTAGGTTCCAGAAGTCATGACAGTAAGAGCTGTCATCCTAAAGGAAAAATGCAGCCTAAAAAGTATAAACAGGTCACCCTCGTGTTTAACATGGGCTTTGGAATTGGGTATACAGGGATATAACAGCTTTGCTATTCAGTGTCTTTTATATTTCCAGTAAATGAAATCATCTCTGTGAGTCACAGTTTCATCGTCTGTTTCAAAGGGACAATAATCTCAGCCCTTCTGTTCTGTTGTGATTAAATATTATTAAATGAAATAAAGTATATAATGAGATGAGTATTATAATGGACAGATCCTAAGTGCCCGAATATGAAAGCTATTGCTTTAATGTTTTTTCCTCTGTTAGGAACATAGACAAAAACATAAAATGTGTATTATGCCTTTACACGCTTGTGTCAAAATGAAGACCTTAGTTTAGTGCCAATCTTGGACCAGGCGGTTTGCCAGAAGCTCTTGCGAATACAAGGATATTTAGTTAGCAACTCTTGCCTTTAAACAGCTTCCAAACCAGTAAAACAGGAGGCAAAATGAGTTGGAAAAGATGGTATACACAAGGGGCCCAATGAAAGGGTCAAGATGAGAAGTGCAGCAGGAAATGAGATGAGAGAGGAGAATGATTTGGGAAAACATTTCACAGAAAATCCTATTTGGTTTCGTTGAGTCTGTCTATCTGCCAGTTAGTCCATGAATGACTAATATTGGTGAAACCCGTATTATCACAATTCCATGCTAAAGGTAATGTTTGAGTTGGGCTATTAAAAAAAACTGTCTCGAACAGATGTGTGATACCAGAATGTCAGCCTGGCTCTTACGGGCTTTCTCCATGAGGAAGAAGCTATCTCAAGAGTGAAGACAGCAGAGCAAAACCGAAAGCTAGACACAGGTTGCTGATGAAATTTTTTGAACACCCAAATCCACCTATTCCTGAAATGAGATAGTGTTGAACTTTTTATTTATGTAGGCAATGAACTCCCTTTCCCCTAAGAAGGCCCCATGTTGGGTTTCTGGAATCAGAACGAGAAGGATTGTTTTGAGCTCATTAGATGAGATCCAATGACCTCCTCCGCAGGTTGAGTAAAGTGACCCCAGATGACGGTATAAATGGGAAGAAAAAGTGCACGGGTGGGGATCTCCCTGCCAGGTCGTCATGTGAAGAAACGCATAGCGCTGAACAGAGCAGACCCAAGACACTCAAGTCAGCGCTCCCGACGGGTCCCCTACACACCCTCACAGTCTGCTGCTTTTTGATTTCTCACAGGATCTCAATCATGAAACTTCCTTCTAACGAGGATGGCAATGTGATTTATCATCAAAACTAAGAAATTTTGAGAGTGAAAGAAGGAGCTAGTAATAGTTAAACCAGAATAACAGGCAACCACTGGGACTTTCTTGCGCAAAGCTGGGGATATATTTTTTCCTACATGTAAATAAGAATTTTTGATAAAGTCATGTATAAACATTTTCATTCAAATCCCAGATAAGATATCCAACTCTGACTCCTGCTCCCTAGAAAACAAACAACAGTGGAGAGAATTATGAATGTGTTATTTAAAAAAATCACATAAGTCAGTATTATACGGTGAGGGTTTGTGTTTCTCCTAAGATGAAAAATAACTTGTGAACATGTATAAAACACCAAATTTTCATAAGAACACTGACCCTGAGAAAATCTTCAGTCATGAATTATTTCTTTTGGAAATATTTTTTCCGAATGCACAAAATCTCAAAACTAACATTTCTAAAGCTTGCTTCCTTGATTCTTATCTCTCTCTCTCTCTTTTTCATTAAGGAAATATTGATTGAAGTCTTAATGTTCCATTCACTATGCTAAGACATAGATTAGTTGTAGTCATTTCAGGATAATAAGAGAAATAAATACAGAAAACTGAAGGAGGAAAAACAAAAATCTGAGAAAACCAGGAAGAAGTTCAATGAAGGTGGGGGAGAATGTGTTGATTGGTTTTTAAAAAGAAAAACATGCTTAACATGACTTATGTTGCATTAAAGTAGGGAGAAGAAAGGAGAATTCATTCAGATTTTGAAAGATCAAAGATTGGGAAGTTGCCTTTGTCTCTGTAATCAAGTCAGCAGAAAGGCCTTCACACATGTGAGAGAGTTCTGAGGAACATGTGGTGTCCAAAATGCCATAAGGCTTGGGTTTATAATTAAAATAATAGTAATGATGGTTAATATTTACTGGGTCCCTACTATTTTCTGGGCACTATTACAAGTGCTTTATATGTATTAACTTACATAATACTCATGCAACCTCATAAACTGGTTACAATTACTGATCCCATTTACTATCAGAAGAAAACAAGGAACTTTTTAAGAAACTATTCAACATTGCTGCAGTGATTTTAAGTAGTGTTGCTGGGATCAAATCCAGGCTCTCTGGGTTCAAATGAGGACAGGCAATCCCTATATTGACTCACTATATAGGGACTCACTGTAAGACATTTCTGAGGTGATTAAGTTTTCAGCTAAAGGGAACAAATTTAGTAAATATGTGAGCAATAAAAGGTATAAGATAAATCCTTGGAGTAACAGGATTTTGATTTTCTGATCTTATGGCAAGTTGTAAGGTCCAAGGAAAAGAAAGAATTAGAAGTAATGTTTTTTTATTATTATTAAATCATCGCTGTGTACATTAATGCGATCATGGGGCACCATACACTGGTTTTATAAACAGTTTGACACATTTTCATCACACTAGTTAACATAGACTTCCTGGCATTTTCTTAGTTATTGCATTAAGACATTTATAGCACAGACATTGGAATATTCCTTGAATGGTATACTCTACAGAACAGGTGCAAGCTGGCAAGGAGGTTAGCTTGCAACAGCTATGAGTGCAACAGACAATGAGAGCCAGTGGATCAGAATAAGACAAAAGGTTCATTAATGCACTGCAAATAGCAGGAGCATGGGTATGGTATCACCAATCCCCTGTCCCCAAGGCTCACAGAGTGATATGATGGGCCCAGATGGCAGCTATGCCCTGAGTGGTTTGCACTGCAGCTAGAAGACTTAGGGCAAGCACCCGGTGCATTTTATAGCAAGCAGCAAATGGGACAGCTCCTGATCTGCAGAGAGTGAGTGGTTATACCGCAGTCATGTTGCAGGCACTTCAGCCTATGTAAATGCTTACATGGCTGGCAACAGGTGCCTTTAGGTTAGACAACTAGACCCTTAGGTATTGTTATATACCCAGCAAGAATGGGCAAAAATACTCAGGCCCTGACAGAAATCCTCTCCTGACAGATAGCTGTGACCTCAGCCAAGATAGGACTATACAACTGTAGGTAGTGTTCATTTATTAAAAAAGATAATACTCTCCATATATGCAAGAAAATGTTAAATGTGAAATATTGATAGAATATCTAGGGAGAGTTAATTTTCCTGAGTCAATGAGAAGAGTTGAAGATGAGGACAGACATGTGGGAATTATCAGTAAGTAGTTACATCTACAGCTAGGAAAAAAATGAATAATATTTTGAAAAAATTGTTATGCAATTAAATTCTTAGGGAAATTAATCCCAATTTCTCTACCCTCTCCATGTATATTTCTTAATATCCGTTAGAGAAACTTTTTTTTGGGGGAACAGGTTCCAGGAGTTCCAAAAGATTCAAGAATTTTTGATTAGACCTTTTTTTTTTTTTTTTCCCTTCGGAATCTGTATTTAACTAGGATTGGCATCTAAATAGGCTGATAACCCAGGCCTGAGTCACTTGCCACCTCTGGATATTGGAGTCAACCAAGCTAATCCACGAGGATTGAAAAAGGCAGATAAATGTTTTCTAGTGACAGTGAAAGTCCCTTACCATAAAACACATAGCGGGCTAGGGATGGTGGCTCACATCTATAATCCTAGCACACTCCAGGAGGCAGAGGAGGGTGGATTGCTTGAGCCAAGAACTTCCAGACCAGCCTGAGCAAGGGCTAAACCCTGTCTCTACAAAAAATAGAAAAATTAGTTCAGTGTTGTAGTGGGGCCTTTAGTGCCAGCCACTTGGAGCCTGAGGCCGGAGGATCATTTGAGCCTAGGAATTTGAGGTTGCTGTGAGCTATGACAACATAGCACTCTAGCTTGGGGGAGAGAGAGATTCTGTCTCAGAAGAATACAAAACAAAACACCACATGGGGATGGGAAAACCAGGAAGTCATAATCTATTCATGCTCATCCTGGCCAACCAACTATAGACAAATTGTTGTTCATTGTTTATTTTTCCTCTTATATCTTAATCTATAGCTTGACTGAGGTTTTCCTCATACTTGTAAATTGGTGTACGTCTGAACTTGTCTTTTCTTCTTTTTTTTCTCCAAGACTCCCTTTCAAATGAGTAACTAAAATTTATTTATTTTGAGTCTTTCCATCTCAAATTTTTCTCTAAGCAGCCCCGTAAGGGAAGGGTCTGAAGGACTGAAGTGTGAGTGTAGGGTATTATGGGGCAGGTGTGGATGTGAGCCTGCATAAATGACTTCCACTTACATTCCAGTGGTCAGAACTTTAGGATATATATGG
This sequence comes from Loris lydekkerianus, assembly GCA_963574355.1. Taxonomy (NCBI): domain Eukaryota; kingdom Metazoa; phylum Chordata; class Mammalia; order Primates; family Lorisidae; genus Loris; species Loris lydekkerianus. The sequence goes on from CAUYPK010001537.1 coordinate 83,613, forward strand.
TTGACAATTACTGCCAGGAGAACAGAAAGCTATAGTTTGTCTCTGAGCACAGGAACTTAAACCTGTTTCACTGAATGTAATAAGGGGTTTCTTGGAGGGAAAAAGGTCAATGTTCCATCGTCCATGCTTTGTTCTCTGTGTCTGGGTCCCACACTTCATTATGGTTCCAGTACTTGGAGACAATTTCTGATAGCTTTAGAATGATCCCCGAGCCATTCCTCATCTAGAGATGATTCCCAGGGTTGCAAACTGTCATCCTCTACTCCTAACCAATCCTTATCTAAACCTAGAAGTCATGTCTCTCGGCCAGGAAGAGTCTGATCTGGTAATCCTAACTTTGTCCATGCCTTCCCTAAACTAAAACAGCAACTGTATTGGTTGATGTTAGCAACTTGTTTTTTTAACTTCAGGAGCCATTAGCATTGACAATTTCAAGTTCATCAGTTCTTAGATTCTTATAGATTTATTTCTATCCCTGCTATAGGTAATAGGTTGTCAACTCCTTGATAACAATTCTAAGTTGTGAACAGTGTCCCCAGGCACAGTTTGGCCGACTTGGTCTGAACCCTGAAGCAATTTTATTTTTACTCATTCTAAATAAAACTTGAATTACTCAGAAGGTAATGATGGATGAGTGATCAGGGAATGAGAAGGACTAGAAATTGGACAATAAGAAGTAAAGAGAGAGACAGGCAGAGACAAAGAAAGGGAAAACTATTGGTATAACCTTAGAGATCATTCAAAGAAGGAATGGGAAAGTTTGTCACCACCTGTCAGAGGGTAAAAGAAAGTGAAAGAATAAAATATGTAGAAAGATAAAACAGAGGGCTAAGAAAGAAAGAGTGGGCAGGTTGTGACTGAGAAGAGATTATGGAAAAGAATAGATTTAAACAGGGGTGTCCAACCTTGTTTTTTTCTCTATTGTACGTTGGAAGAGTTAAGAGTTATCTCGGTTCACATGTTAAATATACCAATACTAATGTTTAGCACATACACAGAAAGGCTTCTGCATACTTTTTGACACCACATATAAGCAAAAAGAATACTCACAAAATCAGCATGTGGTTGGAACAACCCTGGAAGAGTAGATAGGCCAGAAAGAGTTCTGTTGGATTACTTATCTCTGTTTTCCCATTTTAGACTTCTAACCAGCCATCACTGAATTCATCAGTAAGCACCTATGATCCCTACCTACTATATACTGGGCACATGTGCTGCATATGCTTCCACGAATGCACATTTTGAGCTGTAGTGGGCAAGAGGCAGGGGTAGAACACATTATCAGAGGTGAGGGAGGGATCCATGTCTTCTGGAGAATGGAGGAAAGAATTCATGGTGGAAATGAAAGTTCAGCTGGTCTTAGAATTTTGAGTATGACCAAATAAATAGAACTATGGCTGAGGGCACTGTTGGCAGGAAGAAAAGCAGAGCAACACATGAAATTTGGAGTCAATCAGGAAATCTGCAGGATAGGAATTTCCATTGATGGAAGGACTTGATGTAGGCAAGGGCAGATAGACAAAACAGACTCAGGTGAGAAAAGTAAAGGGAACAGAGTTAAGAATAAGAAAATGGAATAGATTGAGGAGAAAAATGAATTTCAAAAAAGAAAATTGGAGGGATAAAAAGACAAATTAATCTGCAGTTGTTTACATATTTTCCAGGGCTAGAGCCATCTCATTGGCCTGACATGGTACTGCCAACAAAGTTATCCCTTCCCTTAGGGTTAGTGTCTACGTATGTCCAATTGGTGAGCTGTAGGGTGACCTGTGGTCAAATGTCTTGAATTTCAGTGCTGTTGGCAATGAAGACACATTATAAACCTGAATATCACCCAGTGTAATGCCAGTGTCAAAAGAGAGGCACAAAAACTATTCTCAGTCCCTTTTGCCTTTTATTATGCTTTTTAATTTTTATTTATTTATGTTTTGGAAGCAGGACATGATATAACATGTAAAAAAAACTCCTTTCAATGGGCTTTAGTAATGTAGTGTGTATGCTGTAAGGGGAGGGGAGCATTCTATAGGAGATACTCAAAGACTTAATATTGATAAGGAAAAAATCAATCCTTGTGTATGGGTTTGCATCTTCTCCCATGTCTGCATGGGTTTCCTCCAGGCCTTCCAATTTCCTCCCATATCCCACAGCTGTACTTGTCAGGTTCATTGCCATGTCTGTGTGGTTCCCCTCTGGGTGTGCATTCACGTTGCAGTGGAATGACAGCTTGTCCAGTGATGGTTCCAGCCTGAGCTGACATACAAGATCTAGCCACTCACAGCCTTGAATTAAAATACTCCAGTAAAAAATGATCTCACTTGTTTATATTAATCTTTCTCAAATGTATGTATAGCTGACATTTATTTCAGTATTTAATACTGTATGAGTTTTGGTCTTTACTTAAAGTTTGGTGATGTTTGTGTAAGCAGAACAATGCTGTATAAATAAACTCATGTTTGTATCAGTTAGCCTGTGATAGAATTGGCTTTCTTATATGTCTTTTCACTTAAAGTCACAGTTCCCAAGACCCTAAGAAAGACTGTTAATGAGGAGTCAGTGTTTTAGTAACCCTATACCTCTAGGCTGTGAACTTTATACCTGTTTCTCAATTTTTTCTTCCCTCTTAAGCAGAACAGAATGGCTAGAGTGAGTTGTGTATTTCCCTTCACCCAAGAGGAAGGTTAGAGGTGACAGGAGTTAGGTCTTTCCTTTCCCCCAGGCCAGTTAGGCTGGAACAAAATCAAGCAGGTTAGACTGCAGTTAACGAGATGGCCCTGAGGGCAGGCCTCCTTATTATGCAGCCTTAAAGAAAGATGGAGACTTTACCTCTTTTATGTTTACATGGATGGAGCTGGAACATATTCTTCTTAGTAAAGTATCTCAAGAATGGAAGAAAATGTACCCAATGTACTCAGCCCTATTATGAAACTAATTTAGGGCTTTCACATGAAAGCTATAACTCAGTTACAACCTAAGAATAGGGGGAAGGGGGAAAGGGAGGGGAGGGAGGGGGGAGGTGGGTAGAGAGAGGGGGATAGGTGGGATTACACCTGTGGTGCATCTTACAAGGGTATATGTGAAACTTAGTAAATGTAGAATGTAAATGTCTTAGCACAATAACTAAAAAAACGCCAGGAAGGCTATGTTAACCAGTGTGATGAAAATGTGTCAAACGGTCTATGAAGCTAGTGTATGATGCCCCATGATCATATCAATGTACATAGCTATGATAAATAAAAAAAAAAAAAATTAAAAATAAAATTAAAAAAAAGAGAGAGAGAATGGCTTTGAGCCCAAGAGGTTGCTGTGAGCTACGACGCCAAGGCACTCTACCGGTGGCAACAAAGTGAAACTCTGTCCAAAAAAGAAAAAAAAAAAAAAAAAATGAGAGCTCTGAATTTTTTAACTGTCTTAATTTTAAAATCCCAGTTTTACCCTTTATTAGCCATGTAACTCATGCAAGTTACTTAACTTTTCAGGTCTAAAATGTAAAACTAAAATGCAAATGGTAAAATTTTTCTTATATGTAAAATGAAGATAATATTATACAGCTCATGGGTTTTGTGAAGATTAAAGAATATAATGAATGCACAGTAAAATAAAATAAAATAAAATAAATGGATGATGCAGTCATTACTTTTTGAAAGACTAGTGCAACATAAACCCACCTGTAATAACTCAATTAACAGATCACCCACTATTTCAAGTACTTTTCTACACAAATGACTTGTAAAGACAAGCATGTTATTAATAAACAGTCCAACTGAGTGTCTTGCACTTTGTACAAAATATTGTTGACTCAATTGTGTAATTGAACAATATAATTTCAAAATACCACAAAAAATAAATAAATAAAAATAAATAAAAATGAAAAAAAAAAGAATGAAAGAAAAAGTATCCAATGTACAGCCCTACTATGAAACCAATTTATAAACACCCACACTTTCATATGAAAGCTCTAACACAACTATAGTCCAAGAAGAAGGGGAAAGGGGTGAGGAAGGAGTGGGGAGGGGGGAGAATGGGTACAGTGAGGGTAACTGGTGGGACTACACCTATGGTGCATTTTATAAAGGCACAAGTTAAATCTGCTAAGTGTAGAATATAAATATCTTAACATAATAACTAAGAAAATATGGTGAAGGCTATGTTAAGCATTTTTTTTTTTAGCAGGAACTCAACTTTATTGCGTCAAGCAGCAGCTTATATAGAGCATGGGGAAGGGGCGGGGAAAGAAGGCGGGGGACGAGGTGCGTGACAGGGTTGGGCCAATGGCATGGTACCACCTTCGCTGTATCTAGGTAGAGGCAGTTTCAGGCCGGGCCTTGCTGAGTCATTGCTACATGGAAGTAGCTCGATGGATTTACTTCTAGTCAGGCTCGAGAAGTTGCACTAGGCCTCAGGCACATGATAGGGCCCAACAATTCCCTCTTTTGTTTTTTATATGGCGGATAAACATAGCCCCTGTCTTAGGTTGCCTGCTCTTGCAGTTTCAGTCTTACCCATCAATGGTTTGGTATGTTAAGCAGTTTGATGGAAGTATTTTAAATTGTATATAAAACCAGCACATTGTACCCCATAGTTTCATTAATGTACACAGCTATGATTTAATAAATAAATGAATGAATAAATAAATAAATAAATTTAAAATTCCACACAAACTTTAAGGCCACCCTGTTTAGTGGTGCAAATTTTCTTTACTTTTGATACCTTTCTGATTTAATTTGAAATTATTGACTTTTAAGTCATCCTGAGAAGACAGAGTAACTTGTGTACTTGAGATGGAAAGATATTGGCACAATCTTTGTTTAATAAGTTAACTTTTATTTTCAAATATCCTCAGAGACACAGTTACTTATAGTATATGCTCTGTTTGTCACACCTCAAGCCATCACACACTGAAATGTTGCAGAATTGCGTTAATTGTTCTTCTGCCCTTTGACCATAAGGATGGATCCCCACTGTACACATAAGTGGTGGCTGGAATGAGTTCTAAAAGCAAAATCGTCCTCAATACTTTCTGATTTCTGAGTCTATACTGCAGAAACTATACCTTCTATTTTGTCATGCTCTTTCCTTCTCATCATCCCAATTTGAGTGGTTTATCTTTAGAAGGCATGCACAGCTAAATTTTTATAAATCAAACGAATCTACATAGAATCAAATGTGTATATATACATATTTGAATATGGCATAAGTAGCAATCTTACAAGGGGAAGAATTATTGTCTTTATCCTTTTTTTATCAAGTGATCAGGATACATTTGTCTTCACCTTTTAAAATTTATTCTTTAATTGATAAGACAAAAAATTGCATATATTGATAGTGTAAAGCATGACGTTTTAAAAGACATATACATTATGGAATGCTAAATCAAGCTAATCAATGTATCATTACCTCATCTATTTTTTGTGATGAGCATTTTTCTCCATCTCATAGAGAATATATCACAGGAGCACTCTAAGAATATATATATATATATATATATATATATATTTTTTTTTTTTTTTTTTTTTTTTTTTTTTTTGCAGTTTCTACAGGGCTGGGTTTGAACCCACCATCCTCTAGATATGGGGCCAGTGCCCCACTCACTGAGCTACGGGCACTACCCTGTAAGAATAATTTTTTTAATTTAAATTCATTCCATCTGTCTATTGATTTAACTCAAAAATTACAACAAATGCATTTTATATTATGTTTCTAAAACAATATTTTCAATTACACTTGAGACAAATTTGAAGACATATTTTCCTTTCATTTCTTCTATCAATCTTCTTTGATAAAGGACATTGATAAAATAAAATTTTATTTATTAAGAAATGGTCATAATAAGTATTTTTGCTTTCATAAAATTTGTTTGCCTATATTGTCGCATTTTTAAAAGTTCATTATAAACTAAGATGAAGAGAAAGGGAAGAGAAAAAAAGAGCTGGAGGTGGAAGGAGATAAAGAGAAGGAGGAGGAGGAAGAAGATCTGTCAAAATAAAAGATCTTTTATTTACCCCCAGAGAGTCAAATAACACTTACAGATAGTGAAATCACAATTTGTTGGTTAAAAACATTTCTCCTACAGTCATTGCCTCTGTGAATGCATTCTGTGTCTGGCATTTTAAGTGGTACATTGAACCCTATAAAATATATTTGGCAGTTTGCTTTGGAATAACTTTACTTTTTTCTCTATCTGGATTTGGGAAAATGAAAAAGCAGAAAGGGTTGGCTGTAAAAAAAAGTGGGGGCAAAAATTGTAACAAATAGAGGCAAAGCAAATATTTCATCAGGGGAACCTCAGTCTGGTCTCAGCCACTAGTACCTACGTTCTGTGCCCGCAGAGAAGATGAGTATTTGGCGACTGTACTAGTACTACAACCTTATCTCTTTGAATTGCTGTACACAACATTTAGTTGGCTGTTAATTTTAGAGGATGATATTTTCAAAGTATTTGAGGCTCTCTAGAAGAAAGCTGAAATCTTTCTAGTAATAAAAGCATTGTTCTTATAATCCCAGACTGGACATAAGTATAAAAGTTTCAATTTCAGCCAGATTTTTGATTTCAGTGTATTTTAGATACACCAGATTAAAAAAAAAAAAAAATTCCTGGCTAATCTAGGAAGGGAGAATGCTGATGTGTGGTCTTCCATAAGCCTAAACCAAGGGGAGGAGCAGTGGCAACTGAATCAAGACAAATGAAAAATATTACTAAAATAGGATGTCATTTGAAATAGGAACAACATCTTTAAAGGATTTAGGAATTAACAAGGAAAACATTGACAATTGCAGCAACAACACAAATAGATAAATGGGACTTGATCAAGTTAAAAAGTTTCTGTATAGCTAAAGACACAATCAACAAAGTAAAGGGACAACCTACAGAATGGGAGAGGGATTTGCATGTGACATATCTAACAAAAAGAAGAAATTGCATGCTTTTACATGGGACAACTTGATGTTCAATTGTTGGATGAACCCGTAAGTTACATGCAATTCTAAACAAATTTCAGCTTGACATTTTTTGAATAACCTAATAAAGTTATTCTGATTGTGTATGGAAGGGGAAAAAGTCAACTGTAAAGAGATAAAGCCAAGTGGATATAGAAGTACTAATTACTAAAATATATTACAAAGCCATAGTAGTCAAAATCATCCATGTGTTGGTGTTAAGACAGAAAAATGGATTTCTGGAACAGAATAAGAGCTTAGTGATAAAATCACATGTATATATAAATATAATATATAATTAAATGGCACCGCGAAGCTATGGAGAAATATAAACTGTTCAGAACATTCTCTCCTCAACCTCCCCTTATCAGGATTAAGACCTAACTATGAAAGCTAATACTATAAATATCACAGAAGATAATGGAAGATGATTTTTAAAGCAAAAGAAACTATTAACTTTATCTCATTAAAATGAATGATTTCAAGGAAGGACATCGAGGGCCAAATTAATATGCAAGTAACAGATTTGAGGAAATTATTTGTAACCTCAAAAATTTATAAGGAGCTTACATATACCATATCCCAAAAAACTCCCAAAAATCAATAAGAAAAAGACAAGGACCAGATGGAAAAATGCACATAAAATATAAACAGGTCATTGACAAAGGGGAAAACTCAAAAGGCCAGCAAGCATATGAAGAGATAATCATATTCAGTAATTAGACGCAGTAAACTTGCCATTCCAAACAATGCTAAGTATTGGTCAGACTGTGGGAACAAGGGAAAGTGTCATCTGTCAGTGGGCTGCAGACCACTGATGAAGTTCTTCTGGGAACCACTTCTGCCGAGATAAACCAAGTGTCATACCGTATGCCTTAGGAAGTAGCAACCCACCTCCTGGATACGTATCAATAGGAAAACCAGACAGGTAAATGCAAGGAAATTTAAATGTGTGATTTTATGAGACAGTGGGGAGTTGGAGGCACTCAAGTTATCCACTTGAGGGATTGAATAAGTAAAACTTGGTGAACTCACCCTTTGGAAATACCATGAAACACTTAGAATGCAACCAACCAAATGTACAGACAACAACTCAGATGTTAAAAAACAGCACTGAGTGAATTAAGGAAATAACATTAGGGGCCCTGTATCCTTAAAAAAGGTTAGAGGCAATTAAATCAGGTCGAGGTCCGATATCACTGGCTCATTAACCAAGAATCTAACTATTATTCTTCACCGCCCTCCATAGCACCAGTGACGGGTAAGATTCCCCAAACTGGGACAACCTATGACAGGATATGGAGAGGTTGCATGGTGGATTACATTCATAGTACCCAAAGACGGGTAAGATCACTCTGCGTTCAGTCAACTGAAGGCAGGGACCAAACCATTGATGTTTGTATCCCCATGACGGGTAAGACTGAAACTGTAAGAGCAGGCAACCTAAGACAGGGGCTATGTTTTTCCGCCATACAAAAAACAAGAGGGAATTGTTGGGCCCTGCCATGTGCCTGAGGCCTAGTGCAACTTACCGAGCCTGACTAGAAGCGGATCCATCGAGCTACTTCCGCATAGCAATGACTCAGCAAGGCCCGGCCTGAAACTGCCTCTACCTAGATACAGCCAATGTGGTACCATGCCACTGCCCTGTCACTCACCTCTTCCCCCACCTTCTTTCCCTGCCCCTTCTCCACAATAAAAAAAAAATAAATTAAAAAAAAAAAGAATTTATTCCTCAAATCTCCCTCACCTCCAGGTCTCCCAGATTTGTTCTGTGCAGAGTGGGCAGCACCTCTCAGCGGGTGGACGGGGACACTGCTGAGATGACCATTGGTGGCTTTTCCTTTCTACTTTGGGTTTTTGTGATGAAGTTAGAATCCCAAAGGTTCTTCCTGGGCTCTTTTTTGGAACTTAGACATTTTCTTCCAAGCCCCCAAAGACTTGAGGCTTTCCTCTAGATGGGTGTATGTTCAAAAATAACCCCTTTCATTGTGCCCATTAGGTGGGAGCATGCCAATGCCCCTCCCCTTCCCTCTCACCTGGCTTCCTCTCCTCTCTCCCCAGCTTGAATTACATTGAGCTTTTCTCCTGTGTGAGCATCTATTAGTTTGTCTATTGGCTTCACATTAGTATTCAATACATGGGGTACTTGCTTTTCTGTTCTTGTAATACTTGAACACATATGCAACTGCAGAGTGAACACTGAGGTTACTGTGTTGGACTGTAGATTCTTGTCATTGGAGAAGGAAACACTGAATGTTTCATCTAGTCACTAAGAATGTCAGGATATGCAGTGTCACCAATGGTTGACATTTTGGGGGGTACCTTGAACTCCTCCAATAGATCCTACAGTAAGTGACTCCTGCAATATGAACTTCAACTTCTTCATGTATAAAAGGAGATGGTCAGTCAGGAAGGTTCCTGCAAGCCCTATGATGCCAAACAGACGGAAGAGCGTATTTCTTGAGGACAATTTTCCTATGGTTTAATTAGAAATAAGAGATATAAATTCATGAAAAATTCAGCTATTTATGAACAACAGCAGCTCAGGGCCATAGGGAGAGAAATGTCCCAAGGATGTTCCGAGTAATTAGACAATCAGCACAGCAGGAGGGAGCTCTGAGGAGGTGCATGTGGAAGCAGGCAGAGGTGGCCAGGAAAGGGAGGCTCAACCTATTTACAAAGAAGAAATCTTACCCTGAAGCCTGCCTCTGGTTACATCTGCAAGGTTTCAGGTTCCTAGGACTCCATTCTTCAGTATCTGTCCCCAGATCACCCTGGATGCATTTGAAGCATCCATCTTCTTTCACCCTTCCCCTAATTGGTGGACTCACCGTCTCCTCACCCCATGACTGAATGGGCTAGAATTCACCTTCATACACAGTGGTGACTAGAGTGTGACTAGAAGTGTTAATGATTCCAGGGGGAACCAGGCAATCTCAGTGAATATCCAAATCTGAATCCTACTTGGATTTGTCAGGTGTTTGCTATGGTGAGGAATGCCACTAACAAAATGCCTGTGTACCTTAGTGTCTGTGTACAACTGTCTATCTTGGGCATTTACCTACAAGAGGAACTTCTGGGTCATAGAGAGTGTGTGAACTTTCCTCTGTAGGAGGCAATGCCAAACCAGTTTCCAAAGTGACTGCACATATTTATACTTCCAGTAGCAGTGTATAAAGAATCCTCAGGACCCACGTCTCTTCTCCCATGCTCATGATCATACTTTCAAATTTTCGCCAAGCAAATCACTAAGGATAGGGTTTTACTTTTCAAGTTCTTAGTTCAAAGACTACATGTGTGAAGGGAACCCATGCCCCTGGTTAGGGTAGTAGTAGGTGTGTGGTACAGATTCTCAGGTGAGACTTTTATCCCTTGCCAGGATACAAGCTAAAACAGATTTGCTCTGTTTTTTTTCTAGGGTAGGTTGGGGGAGAGTGCTTTCTAGTCCACTGTCCTTAATACCCACCGTATACAGGCACAGGCGTTTTCTCCTTTCATTGTGACAAGTTAAACCACGCCCCTGGGTCAGTGAGACAAAGTCCCAAAGACTCAGTGCATGGTAATTGGTCTGGGTATCTCTCTCTGTATTTTTGGCCCTTGGTGATTTCCTTTATTTTTCTGTTAGTTCAACGGTGCATTTAAATGAATGTTTATTTTACTCAACTCCTTTGGAGATTCTGTAGAGGAAGCAATTTCAGATTATCTAGTCTGCCATTTCTGGAAATGGGCTTCTCTGTGCTTCTTTCCCCTTATTTACAGGCTGCCAGTGCCCTATCCCCCTGTTTGCAGGAATTCCTGGAGCTTCGTTCTTATCCAGGCTTGAAAGGTAGAAACCTCTGCCAAGAGAATATGTCTCTCTGTGTTAGGTGGGTGGTCGTATCTGGGCCTCTGCCTTTTGTTCCACTGTAGGGAGGGAATCTGCTCCATAGGCAGCCCTGTGCATCACTCTTAAGTTCTTTATGTAGTTGACAAGCTGATCCCAAAATTCATATGGAATTGAAAGGGACCCCAAAGAGTTAAAACAATCTCAATAAAAAACAAAGTCAGAGAATTCACTTCCCAATTTTAAAACCTACTACAGAGTTACCATAGCCAAGATAACGTGGTGCTGGCAAGAGGCAAAATACAAAGATCAATGGAACAGAATCGAGAGCCTCAGAATAAATCTTACATTTATAATCAATTGATTTTTAGCAAAGATGCTTAAACAATTCAATAAATGGTGCTGAGACAACTGAATATCAGCATGCAAAAGAATGAATATGGATTCTTACCTCACACTAGACAAAAGAGTTAACTCAAAATAGATCCAAGACCTAAACATACAAGCTAACACCATAGAACTCTCAGCAGAAAATGTGGGGGGAAATCTTAGGATTAAGCAATAATTTCTTAAATAAGAGCAAAAGCACTAGTAACAAAAGTAAAAATAAATAAATAAAACTTCATCAAAATTAAAAACTTCTGTGCTTCAAAAGACATGTTGTGGGCTGAATTGCATGCACCCAAAATTTATATGTGAAAGTCCTACCCTCCTGATATCTCAGAATATGACTGTGTTTGGGAGCAGGGTCTTTACAGTGGCAATTGAGTTTCAAAAAAAGGTCATAAGACTGGGCCCTAGTCCAATATGACATGTATCCTTATAAGAAAAGGAAATTTAAAAGGCTTAAGATTTTAATTTTGTGAAGGCAAAAAGTGGAAACCAAATAAACACATGTATATTTAGACACAGACATTTAGAGAGGGAGCACAATGTGAAGACATGGGAAGAAAATAGCCATCTACAAGCCAAAGAGAGAGGTTTGGGACAGATCCTTTTCTCATGGCCTTCAGAAGGAAACAACCCAACTAACAGCTTGGTGTCAAACATCTAGCCTCCAGAACTATAAGAAAATACATTTCCATTTAAGCCACCAGTCTGCCATACCTTGTTACGGTAGCCCTGGGAAATTAATATGGGACACCATTGAGAAAATGAAAAAACAACCAACAAAATGGGTGAAAATATTTCCAAATCATATATTTGGTAAGAGACTTGTGTTTACAATATATAAAGAGCACTTAAAAGTCAATAATATTAAGGCAAACAACTCAATTAAAAAATAAGCAGAAGGGCAGCACCTGTGGCTCAAAGGAGTAGTGCACCAGCCCCATATGCCGGAGGTGGTGGTTCAAACCCAACCCCAGCCAAAAACTGCAAATAATAATAATAATAATAAGCAGGAAAGGAAATAGGCATTTCTACAAAGAAGATGTACACATGATAAGTAACCACAGAAACAATGCTCAACATCTTTAGCCCTCAAGAAATTGCAAATCAAAACCACAATGAGATACCACTTCAAACCCAATAGGATGGCCATAATTTTAAAGAAACACAATAGCAAATATTGACCAGGATGTAGACAAATTCAAACTCATGAAGTGATGCTAGGAGGGTAAATAGAAACCACTTTGGAAAATAGTCTGGTAATTCTTCAAAATGTTAGAGTTACCGCTGCTGGGTTTATGCCCAAGAGAAATATACATGTACACAAAAACCTGTTCACGAATGTTCTTAGCAACATTATTTGTAATAGCCAAAAAGTGAAAACAGCCCAAATGTCCATCAGCTAATGATGAATGGATAAACAAGATGCAGTTTTTGGTATCCCCCTTATCTGCAATTTATCTTTCACAGTTTCAGTTGCTCACAGTCTAAAAATATTAAATGGAAAATATCAGAAATACCTATTTATAGGTTTTAACTGTGTGCCATTCTGAGTATAGTGATGAAATCTCACACCATCCTGCTCCATCATGCCCAGAAAATGAATCGTCCCTTTGTCCAGCTTCCCCACCTCTCTCTGCTGCCTGCCCACTAGTCACTTAGTTATCAGCTCCACTGTGGTGGTGTCACAGCATTTGCACTCAAGTAACTTTCAGTTAACTTGTTCAGACAAACTAGGGCATTATAGTCAAGGCTAATTGTCCTAACATAGCCCCAAAGCACAAGAGTGATGACACTGTATACAAGTATAACAATGGTTATAACTGATTTATTTTGTTATTAGTCAGTCTTGTTGATCTCTTACTGTGACTAAATTATAAATTAAACTTTCTCACAGTGCTGGTGCCTAGGAAATAAACATCTGTATGGGGTTTGGTAACAATTAAAATTTCAAGCATCATGGAACATAATTCCCCTGGCAGAAGAAGAAACTACTACAGATCCATATAACAGAATTTTAAGCAATTAATAGAAATGAGGGACCAGGGGATGGTACAATATGGATGAAGTTTGAAATGTAATACTAGGTGAAAGAAGCCAGTTGCACATATCATGGTATATAACACAACATAGAATTTCGAGACGAGCCAAATCTATCAGAACAGAGAGTAGATTGGTAATAGCCCAAGTCTGAAGGATTTAGGAGGAGATGAGGAGGCTTCCTTGCATATGCATATGCAAAATGACATCTAGGTCAGTGATTCTCCACCTTTTGTGTGCTTAACTGGATGGTTTGTTAAAACACATACTGCTGGACTCCACCCATGGAACTTCTGATTCAATAGGTTTGGGATGAGTCCCTAGTAATTTGCATTTCTGAAGTTTCCATTCTGCTGGTGTGAGAATTGCTTTGAAATCATTGATCCAGGTCTTTCAGGACGTAAAGTCCGTTATTCTGTTTCTCTTCCTCATGTCAGGTTAAAGAAGTCCTGCAGGTCTTAGTAAAGTCAATACCCTGAACCAGACAGCCTTGTTGACAACGCAGTCAGGGCGGGCACTGACGGGGCAAACCAGAGGCATCAGGGCCTCTTCTGCTTGTTGACACTAACCTTACACCACATTCACTTCCTATTACGACAGTGGCCCTTGCGATTTTGCTCTTTCTGCCTCATGTTGCAACGATGAAAATTTTCTTTCATGGTACCTTTTCTCTGTTGGCCCTTACTGAGAGTGAGAGCAAAGAGGGAAACCCTCATCCCTAAACACAAGGTCTCGGAGCATGGTACTTGGGAAATGCTTCTTAGCAGGATTTCCTGGAAGAGAAACTGAGGGCTTTGTCTTCACCTGGGACCTCACCTCCAAAACCTTCCCTCACGACTGCACTTCCTTCCCTCACTCACTCTCGCTGTACCTATGTTTCTTCTCCAGATTTCTGGTATGTTAATGTCCCCTGCTTTCTGCAAACCTGCCAACTCTGTGCAGACCTCCATGGTGTCATCGTTGAATACCAATGTGCTTTCCCAGGCATGCTGGGGTCTGAATTAGTGTTGCAACCACCTCTTCTCCTCTACTATACCTAAGCCCTTTGTTTCACTCTCTCAGCTCTCTGCCAGAATAGAGTGGCACAGTCACAGTGCCGCATGGTTTAGAGTAGAACTGAAACCAGCATTTTCCTTAGCCCATTCAAAAGATACTTGGTACCACCAATTCCCAAACCCTTTGTGTGTTTTGAAAAACATATAATACCTCTTTGCATTTTCCCCACTAGCTCAAGAGTAGGTTTTCTAGAGCGCTAAATTATTGCCATTCTTAATGTCTAGAAGATTGTATGCCACCTTTCCACTCTCCTCTTCTACTTTCTACTTGTCTTTCTGCAAACATTTGTGCCTTTTTAACATTTTTGCTGTTGTTTTAGTGGAATTTAGAAAAAGATCAGAGGTAAACATATGGGTTAATTCCAGCATCTGTAATCAAAAGTCCTTCATGTTTAGTGCTAAAGTGTTTGTGTGTGTGTGTGTGTGTGATGATTATGAGATTCATCAGGCTGATGCTTGTGGCTTCAGGTCATTCGATATCACTGTTGTACAGTATTCTATTGTTTGACTATACAACACTTTATTCCTTTTTTTTTTTTTTTTTTGATGCATGTTTGGGCCGTTCCCAACTTTTGCTCTTACAAAACAATATTGTTATGAAAATTCCTGCATCTGTCTCCTTAAGCACCTGTGTGAGAGAAATTCACACAGGTGCTTATGGAGCGAGAAGAGAGAAGGGACTATAAAATTAAACCTCTGAGCCTTACAGTGTAATGCCAAGTGGATTTCCAAAGTGGTTGGATCGACTTACATTCCCACCAGCAATAAATAAGTGTTCTCAGGGCTTTGTGCTTCCATTGACCCTTGGTATTACCAGATTTTTAAATTTTTGCCAAGATAGTAGATTTAAAATAGTCTCTCACTCCCAAAGAAACAAGCATATTTTTATTGGCCTATTGGGTATTCATATATCTTTATTTATGTTGTGCCTCTTTTTAAAAAATAAGAAGTTTCCTTTATTATTTATAAACCTTTGAGTCTTATGCATAAAAATTCTTTTTTACCCTCATATATTCTTTTAAGTTTAAAAATTTTTAAAAATTATTTAAGTCTTTAACTTCATTGGAATTAACTTCTTCATATGGTGCAAGGAAAAGTGTTTTTTTTTTTTAAGTTTTTTAAAAACCTATATAACCAAGGCCAGGCACAGTGGCTCACTCCTATAATCCTAGCACTCTGGGAGTCTGAGGCAGGTGGATTGCCTGAGCTCATGAGTTCGAGACCAGCCTGAGCCAGAGTCAGAGTGAGACCTTGTCCCCCCCCCCCCAAAATAGCCAGGCATTGTGGGAGGTGCCCGTAGTCCCAGCTACTTGGGAGGCTGAGTCAAGAGAATTGCTTAAAAAAAAGAGAGAGAGAATTGCTTAAGCCCAAGAGTTTGAGGTTGTTGTGGACTGTAACACTAAGGCACTCTACCGAGGGTGATAAAGTGAAACTCTGTCTCAAAGAAAAAAAAAAATCTATATAACCAATTAACCAACATCACTTGTTGAACTATTTATAATTTTCCCACTGATCTTTGAGGCAACCTTCATTATGAATAAAATGTTCTTATATTCAGAGGTTCATATCTGGTTCTACTTATTTCTTTTTCTGACCCTGAACTAAACCTTATTGTCTTGATTACTATGGCTTTATAATTAAGTCTCATCCTCCAGAAGGACAAACTCCAACCACGCTCTTTATTTAGAAAAACTTTGTTTTTCTTGGTCTTTTGCCCTAAATTTTAGAATCATCCTGGTAAGCTCTATAAAAACTTCACTGGGATTTTATTGGAATAGCATTGACTCTACGAATCAGTTTATAAAGAATTAATCTCTTTATACTACTGAGGCTTTCTATCCATGGACCATGTTTCATTTTCAAACTCATCTTTCAAACTCAAGCAACCCAGTAGCTAACCCAGAGAAAAAAATCAGTATATTTTCTTCAATGGATTGATTAATAAAATAAAAGTAAATCCACTTAAAATCTCTGAGACCCCCTTCACCACTGCATTGCTACCAGGCTACCAAGATGTCTTGCTTGCAATGAAACATCTGCAGATTTTTCTAACAGGGGTGTAGTAGATCAGAGAATAGACAAAGGGCAGGAAGAAGGGTAGAGGTAAGGGTTCCCTCTTGATGCCCACAGAAGTTTCTTGCAACCCAGCATTGATGTTGCCCATCTCTAGCTGGACTTGGTGTATGACCCGCGCAGTGCAATCTGCAAGTATAAACAGTAAAAACCAATCTTTACTTTTTATATTTTTATTTTTACTCAAAACTAATTTAAATAAAGCAAAGATTTTTCCATTGTGCTTAATAATGAGAAAAATGGCCACAATCGCTTTTATTTCTACTGATATAAGAAGGTGTCCAAGTAAAGCGTTCATCTTAACTTTGTGACGAATTGAGTTTTTAAAGACTTTTTTGACACAATGCAGCCTTAAGAAGAAAGTAGTAAACTTACTGCTTAGTGTTTTATGGCAACTAACACAGTTTGAATTCACCATCAATTTTCCTACAAGACACTGATTTATGACATCTAATTATATGAACAATGTAACAAACACATTCAAAACAAAAAATAAAGCCATTTGGCATATCAAAATAATTATAATAGGCTTGGTGCTCGTTACACAGTGGTCACGGCACCAGCCACATATACTGAAGGTGGTGGTTTCGAACCCGACCCGGGCCTGCTAAAGCAACAATGACAACTGTAACAAAAAATAGCTGGGCGTTGTGGCAGGAGCCTGTAGTCCCAGCTACTTGGGAGGCTGAGGCAAGGGAATCACTTAAGCCCAAAAGTTTGAGGTTGCTGTGAGTTGTGATGCCACGACACTCTACCGAGGGTGACATATTGAAACTCTATCTCAAAAAGAAAAATAATAATAATTATAATAATAACCATCTAGCTTCCGGGGATGCTGTCTAGAGCTCAGAACAGTACAGCCTTTGACATACCCTCCCAGGCTTTCCTACAATACAGCCTCTAACAAAACCAGGCTGTCCCAAACCCCTGGTAATATAATTGTTTACCTTTACAAGAAAGTTGAGAAAGCACCAAAATCTGCATGTGACGTGTGCCCAGGCAGACTTCCAGGGTTTGGTGCTGTGAGACCTGAAGTTCTCATGAGCTTGTCTAGAACAAAAAACCTGTCAGCAGGGTCTGTGGGGTTCCACGTGTGTGAAGTGTGTGTGCGACAGGGTCAAGTGTGCTTTCCTTATGGAGGAATAGAAAATCGGTGCAGAAGTGCTGAAGGCACAAGCACAGAGTCAAAAAGTTAAATAAGGAAATGAAGCTTTTTTGAGTAATAAAAATTAATAGACTTTTTAAAAAGCTAAAAATAAGCGATTGCTGTTGTTTAAATGTATACCCCCAAATTCATGTGTTAGAAACTTAATCCCCAGTGTTGGGAAGTGGAGCCTTTTGGAGGTACTTAGGTCGTGAGGGCTCTGTCCTGCTGAATTGATTAATGCCATTACAAAAAGGACATGCAGGACTGGGTGTCCTCTCTTCTGCTCTTCTGCTATGTGAGGACACAGCTTCCCGCCCCCTCACCCCCCGAGGATGCAGGGTTCAAGGTGCCATCCTGGAGGCAGAGACTAGACACTCACCAGATCTCCCTAGCCACAAGTACTGTGAGAAATTTATTTTCTTTATATATTACCCATTCTCATGTATTCTGCTGTCATAGCTCATAATGAACTAACACAGCTATCAACTTGATGATCATTAGAAGAAAACTCTTTCCCTGATAAAATTGTCAGTGGCTCAGGAAATAATACACTGATGGTACAAAGTAGGTAAAAAAATGTACTAACTTGGAAGCCTCTTTTAGCCTTCAGTCTTGGAGGTAAGCATTATACTAATTAGAAACTTCCTGACTGGGGTGGTGCCTGTGGCTCAGTGAGTAGAAACTTCCTGACATTCTTTTCTTTTTTTGAGATAAGATCTCACTTGCTGCCCCAGCTAGAGTGGTATCATCATAGCTCACTGCAACCTCAAACTCCTGGGCTTGATGATCCTCCTGGCTCAGCCTTGAGTAGCTGGGGCCACAGATGCAAGCCACCACTCCTGGAAAATTTTTGAATTTCTAATTTTTTTTTTTTGTTTTTAGAGACAGGGTCTCGCTCTATTGCCCAAGCTTGCCTTGAACTCCTGGCCTCCAGCAGTCCTCTCACCGCAGCCTCTCAAATCCCTGGTATTACAAGCATTAGTCAAGATGGCCAGACCTGTCTGACATTCTGAAGGGAGAAACATTTATTTATAATCTTAATTCTTTGTCTATTGAGAAAAGGGGCTTAAATAGTGTTTTTCCATGGGGTTATAGGGAGCAACGTTCATGGAGAGCTTCTGGTCCGTTCGTGTTTCCTGTCACTGTGAACGGCCCTGTGGGGAGGTAATGACAGGGGCTGAGGGCCCTGTGTGAGCTGCCCTCTTCTAACCCTTGAATTGTTCACATCCCAAATTCCAGGACTTCAGATTCTCTCACCATAGCTGGACTTAACAATTTATCCTGCTTGATTTCATGTTTAATTTGGAAGATTTTGCTCAGAAAACGGAAATCATTAGAAAAGTGTTGATTTTGAGGAGAAACAGGAATAAGAAAAGGATATTTATCCAGTTAACGAGGAAACCAGACTCAGTGATAAGATGACAAAGGGAAGTGGTATGTCTGGTTTGTCTGGCCAACTGTCTCTGCCATATACACTTCCTGCTCCTTTCTAAGAAACCATCATTAACCTGAACATTTACTTGGATAGACTGAAAAGTGACTCAGAAATACCATTATAAACGAGGAACCAGACTCTTAGCAGTTGTGGTCAACTCTTAAAAGCTCAAGAGGCATCCACCAGAGCACATTTTTATAAAGTTCATTGTAACGTAAATTCTAAGTAACTCACCTCAACTATTCATAACATCATTCCTCAACATATAGTTAGCTCTATTTTAAGATAACTCAGAGTGTAGCACAGAAATCCAAGATGAAAAAATAAATGCATTAAAAAGTGTTAATTCTCAATACAGAGGTAACATCCAAAAAGCACCTGTAAGGAAATGGACTTCCTTGGAGGAAGAGCTCTTCCTGTAACATCAATTATCCAAATGTTAGGGAGATCACAGAGAATTTTCCCAAATGGACTGGTATACACACCACTTTCTCAAGAGCACCGCCTCATTCTCCGCTGAGTAGAGGCTAAGTTTCCTACCCCCACCTTGTACTAATTAATACACTCATACTTTTCCTTCACCTGGCTCATCCCTACATTCCAAATAAATTACACAGCAAAAGTTATTCTATTGTTTTCTATAACTTTAAGATTATAGTACAGACTTGAGTCTTTCCTCTTCAACCCAATTACCACTGCTTTTGTCTTCATCTTGCTGGCACCAAAATCAAACAGCCTTCAATCTAAACTCCTCTATCCAATTTTATAAATTTTTATGGAAAGTTATTAAGTTAATGAGAACATATGAGTTTATGTCTATTTTCCTTTTAGATAAGTGCTGTCCTGTAGAACTTTCTGGATGATCAAAATGCTCTTTTGAGTTATCCAAGAAGATAGCTATTGCACACTTAAAATATGGTTAGTGTGCGGCTCGGCGCCTGTAGCTCAGTGGCTAAGGAGCCAGCCACATACACCAGAGCTGGTGGGTTCGAATCCAGCCCAGGTCTGCCAAACAACAATGACAACTACAACCAAAAAATAGCCAGGTGTTGTGGTGGGCATCTGTAATCCCAGCTACTTGGGAAGTTAAGGCAAAAAAATCTCTTAAGCCCAAGAGTTGGAGGTTGCTGTGAGCTGTGATGCCACGGCACTCTACCCAGGGCAACATCTTGTGACTCTGTCTCAAAAAAAAAGAAAAAAAATGTGGATTGGATTAAAGATGGTGGCCGAGTAACAGCTTCCTGTAACTGGGCATGGCGAGTCTGGGGAGACAAGATTCCAGGCATCTCTGGCCGGTGGGATCTGCCTATGATCATCCCTTTGAGGATACAGGGAGCCAGCAAGGGACCTCTGGACCCCAGGAGGAGGACAAAAACAGTGGAAAACTGGCAAGTGGCTGCGTGTGTTCGATCAACCTAATCACGCCAGCAACCGTGAGTATAAGCAGCAGTGAGACTGCAAACTGGAAAGGCCTGCAAACTGTGAACTTTTTTGGTGTTCTTGGACTTGGTGCTCAGTTCAGCTGCCTTGGGGAGAGCTTGAGCAAAAGTGTGGAGAACTTTGGGCATTGTCTGGGGTCCCAAAATGAGCCACTGAGCTGGGCTCAGTGAAAGCCATTGTGTGGAAAAACTGCTCCAGCAAGCTTTGCCCTCAGGGTCCCAGAGCAAGGATCAGGCAGGACAAAGTAACCTAGTGACTGAGCAGCTTAAAGGCGGGGACTGAACTGCCTCACAGCCCTAA
>CAUYPK010001538.1:0-27227 GCA_963574355.1 Loris lydekkerianus
AAGGAAGGAAGGAAGGAAGGAAGGAAGGAAGGAAGGAAAGAAAGAAAGAAATCCATTTTAATAGTATGAGAAAACCAAGAATTAATTTCAAAATAAGTGTAAGACTTAAACATGTAAAACTATAAAACTTTATTGAAAGAAATTAAACAAATAGAAAGACATCATGTCTTCATGTATCAGAAGCCCTTCCAAATTGATCTACCAATCCAATGCAATCCTTGTCAAAATTCCAACTACTTTTTTTTACAGAAACTGACAATATAGTCCTAAACTCATATGAAAATTCAAGGAACCCAGAATAACTAAAACAATCTTGAAAAAGAATAAAGTTTCAGGACTCACACTTCATGATTAAAAACTATAGTAATCAAAACTGTGGTAGATCTGTTTGGGAGGTAGGTCTACTGGGCTAGGGTAGACATATAGATCAATGGAATAGAATTGAAAGTCCACAAACAAACCTACACATCTACAGCCAATTGATTTTTGACAAGGGTACCAAGACAATTCAATGAAAAAAGAATAGTCTTTTCAACAAATTGTGCTGGGACAACTGGATATCTTCATATACAAAAAATGAATGTGCCCCCCACCCCATCTCATAACATTCACAAAAACTTAAAATAGATCAGAAGTATAAGTGTAACAGTTAAAAGTACAAAACTCTTAGGAGAAAACAGAAGTAAATCTTGGTGACCTTGGATTAAGCAATGGTTTCTTAAATAGGGCACATAAAGCATAAGCAACCAAAGAAAAAATAGATACATGCACTCAATCAAAATTACAAACATTGTTTCAAAGGGCACTATCTAGAAAGGGAAAAAATAACTCACAGACTGGAGAAAATATATGCAAATCATATAGCTAGTTAGCAGAAATAGATATCTGCAATATACAGAAGGGAGGGAGACAGGGAGAGAATATGAATAAACATGGATCAAAGGGGGAAAAGAAAGCGAAGGGCATGACTTTGCTACCAACTGAAATTACTAAATAAAAATACCAAATTCCTGGGCCTGTCACCTTTCGGGGTCATGTATGACATAAGAAACATGTATACTTCTGGCAGAGCTCCCAGACCCCCTAACTGGATCAAGTTGGGGTTTGTGCTCTCCATGAAACAATTACTGTGACCAGAAAAAGGAATTGCAATGATGTGACCAAGTCTTCGTCGTTTCTTTATCTCTGAATGAATCACATGGCTATATGGAGTCAATGCTCACAATTTAGGTATGAGTCACATGTCCTATGTCAGAAGACAGGAGTGGAATTATTAATTAATTCTCAGGGAGAAGGTGATTACCACAAAGGAAATCAGGGAACTATTATCAGAGGGAAATGAATACTGGGCAGACAAAATAAATTTGTCTCAATTTGTGTCTGTGTATAAACGAAGAAGTTCCACTACTGACAGAAGGGAAATTATATTCCATTTTTGGAGGGCAAATAGGAAGCTTCTATTCAGACTTTAAATGTACATATTCTACAACCACTTTTTCCTTTTGTAAGAATCAACACCAGAGAAATGTTCACAAATATATATAAAGAGATATGAACAAGGATATTTGTTGCATTATTTCTTCTAACAGGAAAAACATTGAAAACTTAGATGCCCACCTTATAAAGAACTGGTTAAATAAAATTTAGTAATTTATTCAGACCTTAGAATATTGTGCAGCTGTTAAAAAGACAGTCATATCAATATATCTCTAAGACATCAATTTTTTAATTTAATGTTATTAATTCATAACTATACATTTGTGGGGTACAATGGGATGATTTTTTATACAACGTGGAATGCTTAAATCAAACTGATTAACATCATCACCTCACTTATTTTTTGTGGTAAGACATTTATAATATACTCTTAGTTATTCTGAAATGTACCCTTGCATTGTGCACATTAGGTGAGATCCCACCAAATACCCTCCCTCCACTTATCCTCCCCTCTCCCCTCCCCTCTCCCTCCTTTCCCCTCCTTCTTTCTGAACTATATTTGTGTTTCATCATTCATATGAATGTGTAAGTGATTATATATTTGTTTCATAATAGTACTGAGTACACTGGATACTTTTCTTTTCCATTCTTTTATTTTTTTAAATGGAAACAGTCTCACTTTATCACCTTCGGTAGAGTGCTATGGCATCACAGCTCACAGCAACCTCCAACTCCTGGGCTTAGGTGATTCTCTTGCCTCAGCCTCCTGAGTAGCTGGGACTACAGGCACCCACCACAATGCCCAACTATGTTTTTTGTTGTTGCAGTTTGACTGGGGCCGGGTTTGAACTTGCCATCCTCGGTATATGGGGCTGGCACCCTACCCACTGAGCCCACTGAGCCAGCTGCATCCAGGTAAGCATAAAAGATGTAAATTCTCCACCTTTTATGGCTACATAGTATTCCACAGTACATATATACCACAATTTGTTAATCCATTCATAGATTGATGGGCATTTGGGCTGCTTCCACAACTTGGCAATTATGAATTGGGCTGAAATAAACATTCTGGTGCAAATGTCTTTTTGGTAAAATGATTTTTGTTCATCTGGGTAGATATGAAGTAATGGAATTGCAGGATCAAATGGTAGTTCAACTTTTAGTTCCTTCAGAATTCTCTGTACTTCTTTCCAAAAAGGCTGTATTAATTTGCAATCCCACCAGCAGTGTAGAAGTGTTCCCTTGTCTCCACATCCACATCAACATCTGCAGTTTGGGGATTTTGTGATGTGGGCTAATCTTACTGGAATTAGGTGATATCTCAAGTGGTAAAACATTGATTTTTTTAAAAGAAAAACAATGGAGTATGATAACATGAACATTTATGTTTGCAGATATACTGGAAAATGTCTAATACAATATATACCAAACTGTTAAGAATGGCTCCTTCTAGAGAAGGGAATGGACTTTGGGTTATGGACTACATAAAGAAGGGATTTCATTTTTTATTCTGTCATTTATTTATAACTTTTTATAATGAGAAAGTGCTCATATATTACTTTCATTTTTAAGTGTTTTTTGTTTGTTTGTTTTTAATGAGAAGGCAGCAAGGCATAGTGGCTCATGTCTGTAATCCTAGCACTCTGGGAGGCTGGGTGGGTGGATTGCCTGAGCTCATGAGTTTGAGACCTGCCTAAGCAAGAGCAAGACCCCCATCTCTAAACATAGCCAGGCATTGTGGTGGGCAACTGTAGTCCCAGCTAATTCAGAGGCTGAGGCAAGAGGATTGCTTGAGCCCAAGAGTTTGAGGTTGCTATGAGCTAAGGCGCCATGGCACTCTACCGAGGGTGACCAAATGAGACTCTGTCTCAAAAAAATAAAAATAAAAATAGGCTCAGTGCCTGTAGTTCAGCGGCTAGGGTGCCTACCACATATACCAGGGCTGATGGTTCGAACCCAGCCCAGGCCTGTCAAACAACAATAGCAACTACAAGAAAAGAAAAATAGCCAGGCATTGTGGCAGGCGCCTGTAGTCCCAGCTATTTGGGAGGCTGAGGCAAGAGAATTCCTTAAGCCCGAGAGTTTGAGGTTGCTGTGAGCTGTGATGCCACAGCACTCTGCCGAGGATGACATCATAAGACTCTGTCTCCTAAATAAATAAATAAATAGACCAATTTAATTAATTTTCCTTGTACCATTATGGAACATCTACCAGCTCTGGGTGCTCAGTCTATAATTATGAAGAAGGAAGAGTCCCCATCTTTATTAACCCTAAATGGTTTACCAGTTTTTTAGTCAGTTCCACTTACAACTTACTGCTCTGAATTTCCTTAGATGAAAAAGCCCTCCTTAATTTCTCCCAGTCTACACTTTCAGCCTCTTACCATGATGATTTAGCCTTCTAGGACTCATTCTTTTACATCTGACTTGTCAACAATCTACTTGTCCAAAGAATAAAGGAACTCTAAAGGAGCTCCCTTCCCTTTCTAACATTTCTCCTGAACTTGAACTAAAGTAGACTTCTATGTTTTAAATAGATGGAGCCCTCCTTCCTTAGCAATTAAAAACAACAAATGAAACACAAAAGCTTTACACAGGATTACATAGAAATAGTTTCACAATAGGCTTTTAAACTACACTCCATGGGTTCCCAGTGGCTTAAAAATAGTCACTTGTCTGCTCTGCCAAGAACACATATAAAATAAGAAAATTTGTCCCATTCCATCTTTTATCTCCTCTACACAATAACAAATAAAATAAGTGCAGCAGACTATTTTAGCCAGATGTAAGCCTGGCAGAGTTAGAAAGAGGAAGGGGTAGAAAGGAGTTTTTCTATGCCACTGCCATGAAGCTGACAGCTACTGCTCTTGAGAACCCATATATCATTTACATTAGCTCTCGGAATATGTTAGCCTTGTAAGAAGCACATTACAGCCCTTTGACAATTGAGTCAATTCTCATAATGGTGGGGGTCTCAGCCGAATTTCTAGGTATAGCCACTGTGGAATGCTGAAATTGGCCTGTATTGCAAAAGCCAACTGTTAAATGTTCAGGTTATTTTGAGATCTAGTTTTTAAACACAACTATTACTAAAAATTATGTAAATATATAATTAAGTAAATTATATAAAAAACAAAGAGAATAAATATTCAAAATTCAGCACTTTCTATTATTTTGTCAGTTTATGCTATGCTCTTGAGGTTATTTGTGCCTACTGTGTTTGTATGTGAGAATACTACATAATGGTGTATTTATGAGCATCTCTTCTGGCCTCCACATCAGTGATAGAAGCTTAAAATTAGCCACAGTGGTATTATTTATACCATGGAATCAGCAAATGCTTCAAATCATGAATTGAATTTTTTTCCTAAAAATACGGCTATTGAATATTTACCAACACACAACTGGATAGCCATAAACTGTTGTCTGTTTTTCCCCTGGAATAATCCACTGCCTGTACCTCAAAACTATTGTTCACTACTTAGTATCCCGACTTGCACCTATATATGCCTAATATATAATGTAGGCTAATGATAAAATTCACCAAATGAAAGCCATGCAGTTTGTTACCCATAGAAAATTTTATATTTTTTCATAGATCTAACTGAATCTTAAAGTTGGAAGGAGCCTTAGAAGGCATCTACACAATCTCTTAATGCAAGAACTCTCCCCTATAACATTATTGGACAGATACTAATCTAGTTTTTCTCCTCTCTGTGCTTAAACGTGTATTATTTCCTTTGCTTGAGATCTTCTTACCTACCATCCTGCCCTTGCCCGGGTTCATCTTTTTCTGAAACACTCCTCTTCATTCTCAAACATCACTTCTCCCAAGAAGCCTTCCCAAACCTCTAAGGCTAGACTGGCAATCCTCCGGAGTGTTCTTGAATCACACTCTTCCTCCTATACCCCATTAACCACACTATATGAATTTCCAGTTCTCTTTCCTCATTAGACTGTAAGCTCCAAGGACAGGGAATGCATTTATCTTGTTCATTACTTAATTCCCATTTCCCTATCCAAGTGCCTGGCCTAGGAAGCACTCTGTAGAGGTGAAGAAAGAAATGAAGGATGAACGAATGAGTTAGTGGGGAAATCATTGGCCTCCAACTTCTAAAACAAGGCTCAATTCACAACTTGGCTTCTTACTAGATGTGGGCCCTTCATTAAGTTACATTAAACCCGCTTGGCCTCCATTTACTTCCACATAAAATGAGAAAATTAAGACTTATTCACCAAACTTCTAATGATTAAATGGGATGATTTATGAATGTAATGCTTTGGGTAAACCACAAAATGTTTTTTAAATGCTATGTACTGTACTGTTATTTTGGAGCACCTCCAGAGAAAGGGATCTCATATTTTGAAATGCCATCCAGTCTGATTTTGACAGCTATATTTGTCACACTCTCCATAACTTCAACTCTTAACCTAAATTCTTCCAACACAACAAAATAATCTAATCTCTCTTCCATATGACAGCCTTTTAAATATTGAGGACTGGAGCTCAAGTATCCATTAACTTTGCCTTCTCAAGAAGCTTTAGCTTCTTCAAGCAGGTGGAAAAAACCTTCAGCTTCTGAGAAAATTTTCTTGATAAATTTGGGAGGTAACTAAAGAGCTCTGTATTAGTTTTCTATTCATAATTTTAACAAATTACCATGAACTCAGTAGCTTAAACAATATAAATTTATTACCATCCAGTTTGGGAGTTTAGAAGTCAAATAGTCTCCCTGAGCTAAAAAAAACAATGTGTAGGCAGGGCTGCATTTCTTTCTGGAGGCTTTAGGAGAGAATCTATTTCCTTGCCGGATTCTTCACAGTTAGAAAAGATTTTCCAATTTTAAGAACTTGTGTGATTAGACTGGATTCACCTGGATTGGATAATCTAGCAAAATTTCCTCATTTTAAGATCTTTACCTCAATCAGTTTTGCAAAGTCTCTTTTGACAATTAGGATAACATTTTTACAGGTTCCATGGATTAGGACAGAAACATCCTTGGGAAAGTCATTACTCTACCTACCACAAGCTCCTTCATGACTTTCATGTCACCATTTTCCCTCTTATATTTGTCAATATTATTTACCTTACCCATATTCATCATTCTATCTTTTTAAGTGACATGGATATATATATATACACACACACATATAAATTGATATATATAAACACATACATGCATATAAATAAAACATCCCTCTCTTCCTGCCTTACTCTACCTGAATTATTTCAGCTTTTCCATAGGCTGTTTCATACAGTGGGTTATACTTCAGATTTCCAATTCTAATCATTGCTTTTTAAACTAAACATGGATTTGTCTTAAATGACAAGACATCTAGCCACTTATCACAAGCTTTGTCCACACAGTATCAAAATATTAGGTAAAATATAAAGTGAAAACTTTGTCTTCCTGCTCTCCCTAATTTCAGTGATGTGTCACACCAAAAAGATCTGTCCAGCAGCCTTCCCCCAAGAAAGAGCCTTCATTGAGCAAAACTCCCTGAGCCAACCAGCCCTCTAGCCTTCCCATGAAAAGTGCTCTGTTCTTTCATACCCACAGACTACCTAGGTTCAAATCCTGAGCACTTACAAAGTCTGTGATCTTTAAAAAATAAAATAAAATAAAAAAAGATGGAGACTTTACCTCTTTTATGTTTACCTGGATGGAGCTGGGACATATTCTTCTTAGTAAAGTATCTCAAGAATGGAAGAAAACGTATCCAATGTACTCAGTACTATTATGAAACCAATATATAATCACCCACACTTTCATACAAATGATAAAACACAACTACAGACCAGAATGGAGGAGGGTGAGGAAGGGGAGTGTAATTGGTGGGACCTCACCTATTGTGCATATTGCAAGGGTACATGTCAAATCTATTAAGAATAGAGTACAAATGTCTTAACACAACAATTAAGTGAGGCAAAAGCTATGTTAAGCAATTTGATGTAAGCATTTCAAATTGTATATATAACCAGCACATTGTACCCCATAAATGCATTAATGTACACAGTTATGATTTAATAAAAAACAACATTCAAGGGATACAGGTAGTTTTGTCACCTGGATGACTTTTATTATGCTCAAATCAGGGCTATAAGTGTGTCCATCACCCAAACAGTGTTCACTGTACCTCTCAGGTAGGTTTTTAACACCCCTCTATCTTCCCCCACCTCCCACTCCCTTCTTGATTTACAATGACTTTTACTTCTCTCTGCACCCATGTGTCCCCACAAATTAGTTCCAATTATTAGAGTACATGTGGTGTTTGCTTTTCCATTCTTGACACACTTCACTTAATGGTCTCCAGTTCCATCCAAATTGCTGCAAATGATATTGATTCATTTCATTTTATGCCTGAATAGTACTACATAGTATATATACACAATACTCCTGAACTGATGTACGCTTAGGCTGATTCCACATTTACAATTGTGAACTGTGCTACAATAAACATTTAAGTGCAGGTGTGTTTTTGATAAAATAACTTCTTTAGCTTTGGGTAGCTACCCAGTAGTGTGATTGCTGAATCAAATTGAATGTTGACTTTCAGTTCTTTGAGAAATCACCATAAAGGTTGCACTAATACATAGCTCCACCAACAGTTTTATAAGCATTCCTTTCTCAGCATCTATTGCTATTGGACTTTTTAATAAGAGGCATTCTGACAGGGTAAGGTAATATACTAACGTTTTAATTTGCATTTCCCTGATAATTAGTGATGTTCAGCATTTTTTTTTTCATGTTTTTTGGCCATTTGTCCACCTTTTGAAAAGTTTCTGTTCATGGGTGGTGCCTGTGGCTTAGTGGGTGGGGTGCTGGCCCCATATACCAAGGGTGGTGGGTTCGAACCCAGCCCTGGCCAAACTGCAAGAAAAAAATAGCCAGGTGCTGTGGCGGGCATCTGTAGTCCCAGCTACTTAGGAGACTGAAGCAAGAGAATCACCTTAATCCTAAGCCTAGGAGTTGGAGGTTGCTATGAGCTGTGACACCACAGCACTCAAATAAGAGGGATAAAGTGAGACTCTGTCTCTAAAAAAAAGAAAAAGAAAAAAAGTTTCTGTTCACATCTTTTACCTACTTCTTAACAGAGTTGTTCATTTTTTTTCTGGCTGATCCGTCTGAGTTCTTTGTAAAGGAGTCCTTTATCCATACATACTTTACAAATATTTTCTCCCATTCTATAGGTTGTCTGTTTGTTTTGTTGATTCTTTGCTCTGCAGAAGCATTTTAATTTAATCAAGTCCCATTTGTTTATTTTTGTTGTTGCTGTAATTGCCTTTGGGGTCTTAGTCATAAATTCTTTGTGAAGAACAATATCTAGAAGACATTTTCCTAAATTTTCTTCTAGAATTCTTATAGTTTCATGCCTTACATTTAATTATTTTATCCATCTTGAATTAATTTTTGATAATGGTGAGAGACAGAGGTCCTGTTTCATGTTTCTGCATGTGACAGTCCAATTTTCCCAGCACTATTTATTAAATAGGAGTTCTTTTCCACCACGTACATTGTTGTCTGATTTGCCAAAGATCAGTTGGTTGTGGGTAGATGGTTTTATCTAGGGTTCCCCTTTCTGTTCTATTGGTCAATGTCTCTATTTTTTGTACCGCTACCATGTTGTTTTGGTTATGATAGCCTTGTAGTGCAGTTTGAAGCCTGGTAACATGATTCCTCCGGATTTATTCTTTTTACTTAAGATTTCTTTGGCTATTTGGGCTCTTTTCTAGTTGCAAACAAAGCATAAAACTTATTTTTAGACCTTTAAAATCTGTTGATATTTTGATGGTGATTGCACTGAGTCTAAATCACTTTGGGCAGTATGGACATTTTAACAATGCTGATTCTGCTGATTCATGAGCATTATATGCTTTTTCATTTGGTTGTATCATCTGTGATTTCTTTCCTCAATGATTTGTAGTTTTCCTTGCAGAGATCTTTCACCTCCTTGATTAAGTATATTCATTTCCAAGCATTCTATTTCTTTGCAAGTACTACAAATGGTATTGAGTCTCTGATTTGACTCTCAGCTTAACTGTTAACTGCTATATAGAAATGCTACAGATTTATATACATCGATTTTATAACCTAATAAATTTATTGATCAATTCTGGGAGTCTCTTGCTGGAGTCTTTAGGATTTTCTACATACAAGATAATATTATCAGCAAAAAGTGATAGTTTGACCTCCTGTTTCCAGATTTATATACCCTTTTTTTTCTTGTGTGACACTCTGACTAGGACTGCCAGTACTATGTTGAATAAATGGGGTGACAGTGGGAACCCCTGTCTTATTCCAGTTATGAGGGGAACAGTTCCAACTTTTACCACTCAGTACAATGTTGGCTATGGATTTGTCATTTATTGAATTTATAATTTTCATGTATGCTCTTTCTATACCTAGTTTGAGAGTTCTTATGAAAGGGTGCTAAATATCATCAAATGCATTTTCTGCAACTATTGAGATTGTTTTTTGTTGTTGAGACAGTGTTTCACTCTGTTACCCAGGCTTGAGTGCAATAGTGTCCTTTTTTGCTTCTTTTTATGTGGTGAATCACATATATTTATTTATGTATATTGAACCATCCTTGCATCCCTGAGATGAAGCCCACTTGGTCATGGTAGATTATTTTCTTAATGCACTGCTAAATTCAGTTTGCTAGTATTTTACTGAAGATTTTCACATTTATTAATAAAGGCATAAAGGATATTGATCTGCAGTTTTCTTTTCTTTTTTGGTGTTTCCTTTCCTGGTTTTGTTATCAAGGTGATACTGGCTTCATAGAATGAGTTTCCCTCTTTCTCTGAGTTATGAAATAATTTCTATAGTATGAGTACCTGTAGCTCTCATGGAATTTAGCCATGATTACATTGGATCTGAGGCTTTTTTCTATTGAGCAATTTTTTATTATTGCTTTAATCTCAATACTTATTTGGGTCTGTTCAGGAGTTCTATTTCTTTCTGATTGGGTCTTGAGAGAGTTGTGTTTCCAGGAATTTGTCCATTTCCTCTACATTTTCTAGTTTATGTGTGTAGAAATTTTCATAATATTCATAGTTGATGTTTTGAATTTCTGTGGTATTGGTTGCAATGGCTCATTTTCATTTCTGATTGAGCTTACTTGGCTCCTTTCTCTTCTATTCTGGCCACTCTAGCAACAGGTCTATCAATTTTATCTTTTCAAAGAACCAATTTTTATTTTGTTGATTTCTGTATTGTTTTGTATTGTTTTTTTGTTTTTGTTTAATTTTCCTCTGACCTTTGTTATTTATTTTCTTCTGCTAGCTTTGGGTTTGGCTTACTTTTCCTTTTTTAGTTCCTTGAAATGTGACATTTAGTTGTTAATTTGTGATCTTTCTGGGTTTTTTATACAGGCATTTAAGAATGTGAATTTCCCTTGGGACAGCTTTTGCTTAATCCCACAGATTTAGATAGCTTATGTCTTCTTTGTCATTTAGTTCAAGGAATTTTTTTATTACATCCTAGCTTCATTACTGACTCAATAATCACTCAGAACCAAGTTAACTTCCATGACTTTGTGTAGATTTGAGTGTTTCTCTTGGAATGGATTTCTAATTTTATTCCACAGTGGCCTGAGAAGATACATGGTATAATTTCAATTTTTTGCAATTTGTTGAGACACCTTTTGTGGTACAAGATATAACTAATCTTGGAAAACATCCCATGTGCTGATGAGAAGGACATTGGGGACAGAATGTTGTGTAAATGTCTTTTAGGTCTATTTATTCTAGAGTACTATTTAAATGCTATGTTTATTTATTTTCCACTTTGAAGATCTGTCCAGCTCTGCCAGTGGGTTGTTGAAGTCCCTGATAAATATGATGCTACCCTTTAACTCTTTGTTTAGATCTAGTAAAATTTACCAAATCTAGAAGCTCCTGTATTAGATGCATATATATTTAGAATTGTTATGTCTTCTTGTTGAATTTCTCTCTTTACTATTATATAACCAACCATCTTTACCTTTCTTTACTATTGATTTAAAGTAAATTTTATCTAATATGAAAAATGGCTACATCTGCTCTTTTTGTTTCCATTGTATAGAATATTTTCTTCCATCCCTTTACTTTGAATCTGTATGAGTCCTTGTGCATTAGATGTGTTTCTGAAAGACAAAAGATATTTGGGTTGTATTTTTTCATCCATTTAGCCAGCCTAAGTCTTTTGAGTCAAGACTTTTAGCATTAAGTGATAGAATTTCTATATGATATGTGGGCTGGTATTCTGTTCATGTTGGTATCCATTGCTTTGTTTTCCCTATTTGCTACTCTTTTATATGAGCTCTGAGCTTTAGCTTTCAGGGGATTTTACACTGATGAATATCTATCATCCTGATCCATGTATAATGTAGTTCTGAGTATCTTCTCTAGGATAGGTCTGGTCATGACAAATTCCCTCACTGTTTACTTGTCTGGAAAAGACTATCCTTTGTATATGAAACTTAGTTTTTCAAGATACAAACAAAATTCTAGTCTGGCAGTTATTCTCTTTTACAAGATTGAAGGTTAACCCCAGTACCTACTGGCTTGTAAGGCCTCTGCTAAGAAGTCTGCAGTTGGCATGATGGGTTTTCCTTCATGAAGTACTTGATGTTTTCATCTCACAACTCACAGAAGTTCCTCCTTCATGTTGACTCTGGTCAATCTGATAACTATTGTCTTAGAGATTCTCTTTCCAATGTATCTCCCAGGTGTTCATTGAGCTTCTTGTATCTAGATATATAAATCTCTAGCAAAACCAGGGAAGTTTTCCGCAATTATTATCTCAAATAGGTTTTCCAAATCTTTTGCTTTTTTTTTTCACCCTCGGGGACATTTTGTTTGTTTGTTTTGAGAGAGGGTCTCGCTCTGTTGCCCAGGCTAAAGACCTCTACATAGTTCATTGCCACAGTTAACTACACAGTTCAAACTCCTGGGCTCAAGCAATCCTCCTGTGTCAGCCTCCTGAGAAGCTGGGACTACAGGCCCCTGCCACAATGCCTGGATAGTTTTCCTATTTTTTTCTTATTATTTATTATTAAATCATAGCAGTGTACACCATGGGGCACCATACACTGGTTTTATATATCATTTGACATATTTTCATCACACTTGGTTAACATAGCCTTCCTTCTTATTCTTGTGTTAAGACATTTATATTCTACATTTAGTAAGTTTCACATACACCCTTGTAAGATGCACTGTAGCTGTGGTCCCTCCAATCACTCTCTCTCTGCCCATCCTCCTCCCTCCCCTCCACTCACTCTCCCCATTTCCTATATTCTTAGGTTATAACTGGGTTATAGCTTTCATGTGAAAGCAAAAATTAGTTTCATAGTAGGACTGAATACATGGATACTTTTTCTTCCCTTCTTGAGATACTTTACTAAGAAGAATATGTTCCAGCTCCATCCATGTAAACATGAAACAGGTAAAGTCTCCATCTTTCTTTAAGGCTGCATAACATTCCATGGTGTACATATAACACAATTTATTAATCCATTTGTGGATCGATGGGCACTTGGGCTTTTTCCATGACTTAGCAATTATGAATTGGGCTGCAACAAACATTCTGGTACAAGTATCTTTGTTATAGTGTGAATTTTGGTCTTCTGGGTATATACCTAGCAGAGAAATTGTAGGATGAAATGGTAGGTCTATTTTTAGATCCCTAAGTGTTCTCCAAACATCTTTCCAAAAGGAATGTATTAATTTGCACTCCTACCAGCAATGTAGAAGTGTTCCCTTTTCTCCACATCCATGCCAACATCTCTGGTCTTGGGATTTTGTGATGTGGGCTAATCTTACTGAGGTTAGATGATATCTCATAGTTTTGATTTGCATTTCTCTGATGATTGAGGATGATGAGCATTTTTTCATGTAAATGTAGGCTGTGTGCCTGTCTTCTTCAGAGAAGTTTTTCTTCAAGTCCCTTGCCCACCCTGAGATGGGATCACTTATTCTTTTCTTAGTAATACATTTGAGTTCTCTGTGGATTCTGGTTATTAAACCTTTGTCAGAGATAACCTGCAAATATCTTCTCCCATCCTAAGGGCTGTCTACTTGCTTTACTTACTGTGTTCTTGGCTGTGCAGAAGCTTTTACTTTGATCAGGTCCTAGTAGTGTATTTTTGAAGCTGCATCAATTGCCTGGTGGGTCCTCCTCATAAAATATTTGCCAAGACCAATTACTTCAAGAGTTTTCCCTGCACTTTGTTCTAGTATTTTTATAGTTTCATGTCTTAAGTTGAAATCTTTAATCCAGTGTGAGTCTATCTTAGTTAATGGTGAAAGGTGTGTGTTGAGTTTCAGTCTTCTATAGGTCGCCAGCCAGTTCACACAGCACCATTTGTTAAATAGGGAATCTTTTCCCAACTGAATGTTTTCAATTGGCTTGTCAGAGATCAAATAATGGTAAGTAGCTGGGTTCATCTCTTGGTTCTCTATCCGGTTCCATACAGCTACCTCTCTGTGTTTGTGCCAGTACCATGCTGTTTTGATCATTATCGATTTATAGTATAGTCCCAGGCCTGATAGCATAATTCCTCATGCTTTGCTTTTATTTCTGAGTAATGTCTTGGCTATTCGAGGTTTTTTTTTAATTCCATATGAAACAAAGTATTATTTTTTCAAGATCTTTAAAGTATGACAGTGGAGCCTTAGTAAGGATTGCATTCAAATTGTATATTGCTTTGGGTAGTATGGACATTTTAACAATGTTGATTCTTCCCAGCCATGAGCATGGTATGTTTTTCCATTTGTTAACATTTTCAACTATTTCTTTTCTTAGAGTTTCATAGTTCTCTTTATAGAGATCGTTCACGTCTTTTGTTAAACTCCCAAATATTTCATCTTCTCTGGCACTGCTGTGAAAAGTATAGAGTCCTTGACTGTTTTTTCAGCTTGACTATTGTTGGTAGACATAAAGGTTACCAATTTATGAATGTTGATTTTGTAACCTGAGATGCTGCTGCATTCATTGATCACTTCTTAGAGTTTTGTAGTAGAATCGCTGGTGTTTTCCAAATATACAATCATATCATCTGCAAAGAGTGAAAGTTTGATCTCTTCTGACCTTATATAGATACCCTTTCTCACCTTTTCTTCCCTACTTGTGATAGCTAAAACTTTCATTACAATGTTAAAGAGCAGTGGAGACAGTAAGAAACCTTTCCTGGTTCCTGATCTGAGGGGAAATGATTTCAATTTAACTTCATTCAATACGATATTGGGTTGGCTGTGGGTTTGCTGTAGGTGGCCTCTATCAGTTTAAGAAATGTCCCTTCTATACAAAGTTTCTTATGTGTTCTGATCATGAAGGGATGCTGGATCAAAAGTTTTCTGCATCAACTGAGAGAATCATATAATCTTTGTTTTTTTAATTTGTTTATGTGCGGAATTATATTTATAGATTTAAGTATATTGAACAAGCCTTGAGACCCTGGGATAAAACCGACTTGGTCATGATGTATAATTTGTTTGATGTGTTGCTGAATTCTGTTTTTTAGGATCTTGTGAATATTTTTGCATCTATATTCATTAGTGATATTGGTGTATAATTTTCTTTTCTTGTTGGGTCTTTTCCTGGTTTGGGGATCAGGGTGATTGCTTCAAATAACATGTTGGGTAGTCTTCCTTCTTTTTCTACCTTTTGGAACAGATTGAGTAATTTAGGTACTAGTTCCTCTTTAAAGGTTTGCTAGAATTCTGATATGAAGCCATTTGGTCCCGGGCATTACTCTTTAGGGAGATTTTGTATGGTTGATGCTATTTCAGAACTTGATATAGGCCTGTTCAACATTTCCACTTCGTTCTGGCTAAGTCTTGGAAAGTGACACACATCCAAGTTGGTCAAATTCCTTCAGATTTTCATATTTCTGAGAATAAAGTTTCTTGTAATAGTCATTAAGAATTTTTTGAATTTCTGAGGGGTCTGTTGTTATTTCACTTTTGTCATTTCTGATTGATGAAATGAGACATTTTATTCTTTTTTTCCTGGTTAGGTTAGCCAAGGGTTTATTTTATTGACCTTTTCAAAAAACCAACTTTTTGATTTAGTGATCTGTTGTATAATTCTTTTGTTTTCAATTTCATTTAATTCTGCTCTACTTTTGGTTATTTCTATTCTTCTACTGTGTTTGGGGTTGGAATGTTCTTCCCTTTTCAGTTGCTTGAGATGTCCCATTAAGTTGTTAACTTCCTCTCTTTCCGTTCTCTTGAGGAATGCTTGCAGTGCTATAAATTTCCCTCTTAGGACTGCCTTTGCAGTATCACAGAGGTTCTCATAATTCATGTCTTCATTGTCATTTTCTTCCCAAAATTTGGTAATTTCTTTCTTAATCTCATCTATGACCCAGCTATCATTCAGTATAAGGTTATTTAACTTCCATGTTTTTGTATGAGTATGCAGATTCCTGTGCTACTGAGTTCGACTTTTATTCCAAGGCGGTTCAAGAATATTCAAGGAATAATTTGTATTTCTTTAAATTTACTGAGGTTAGACTTGCAACCTAAGATGTGATTTTGGAGTACATTCTGTGGGCTGAGGAGAAGTATCTGTATTCAGTTTTGTTGGGATGAAATGTTCTGTAGATGTCTGGTAAATCAAAATGTTGGATGGTTAGATTTAAAACTAAAATTTCTTTGCTGAGTTTCTTATTGGAAGATCTATCCAACACTGCCAAAGGAGTGTTGAAATCTCTGACTATTATGGAGCTGGAGGAAATCAAGTTGCTCATGTCTGTTAGACTTTCTCTTATAAATTGAGGTGCATTCTGGTTGGGTGCATATTCATAATTGAAATCTCATCATATTGAGCATTACCCTTAACAAATATGAAGTGACCATTCTTAACCTTCCTTACTTTTGTTGGTTTAAAACCTATTATATCTACAAATAGAATTGCAACACCTGTTTTTTCTGTTTTCCATTTGCTGAAATATAGACTACCATCCCTTTACCCTGAGTGTATATTTATTTTTTAAGGTAAGATGAGATTCTTGTATGCAGAAGATATCTGGCCTGAGTTTTGTATCCAGTCAGCCAATCTGTGCCTCTTTAGAGGACTGTTTAACCCATTCACATTAATGGAGAATATTGATAAGTCTGGTAAAATTTTGGGTATTGAGTTTTTAAAAAGTCCAGTGGGCATTTTTAATCCTTTCACCACTGTGGAAGTTGGAGTTTGATCAAAAGTTTCTGAGTGAGTTTACTTTTGTGGTAGAGGATTGTGCTGGTAATTATGGAGGATAGGTCTGAGAATACCCTGAAGAGCTGGTTTACTTATGGCAAATTTCTTCAACATATGAATGTCATTAAAGTATTTAATTTCTCCCCAACCCTGTCACGCACCTCATCCCCCGCCTTCTTTCCCCGCCCCTTCCCCACACTCTATATAAGCGGCTGCTTGATGAAATAAAGTTGAGTTCCTGCTAAAAAAAAGAAAGAAAAAAAAGAAATGAAATCAGAAATGAAGAGCAAAGAGGAGGGAGGGGAGTGGGGCTTTGGTGTGTGCCACACATTTTGGGCACAAGACACAACTGTAAGAAGGACTTTACCTAAAAAATGCAATCAGTGTAACCTGGTTTATTGTACCCTCAATGAATCCCCAACAATAAAAAATAAAGGAAAAAAAAAGTATTTAAATTCTCCATCATAAATGAAACTCAGTTTAGCTGGATACAGGATCCTGGGTGGAAAGTTATTTTGTTTTAGGAGATTAAAAGTCAATGAATGCATTCTGCTGGCTTGAAAGATTTCAGCAGAGAGATCTGCAGTCATTCTAATATTCTTCCCCTTGTAGGTTATTGTTTTCTTATGTCAGGCTGCTTTCAGAATTTTTTTCCTTCATATTAACTTCAGTAAAGTTAATTATGATGTGACTGGGGGATGTCTTATTCGGGTTAAGTCATGCTGGGGTTCTGAAACTGTCTGCTATCTGAATTTCAGAATCCCTTGGCATGTCTGGAAAATTCTCTTTCATAATTTCATGAAGAAGAGCCTCAGTGCCTGATGAAGCCACTTCATTGTTTTCAGGGATTCCTATGAGGCAAATATTAAGATTTCTTCGAATTATCCTAGAGCTCTCTGAGAGAATGATCCATTTTTGCTCTCCATTTCTCTTCTTCTTTGAGAGTTTGGGAGCATTCAAAAGCTCTGTCTTCAATGTGAGAAATTCTTTCTTCTGCTTGCTCCACTCTGTTACTGAGGGACTCTACTGTTTTTTTCAGATCTTTGAGGGCTGTAAATTCTCGCCCCAATGTGTCATAATCTTTGGTGAATGTGTCTTGAAATTTGTTGAATTCTTGAAACAACTTTTGAATTTTTTGTGGAATTTCTAATTCCAACTTTGCCTCTATTCTATTAATCTTGGTTGCAATCCAAATTCTGAATTCGATTTCTGACATCCCAGCCATCTGTTTATGAATGGGATCTTTAATTGCGTCTGCCATATCTTTCCTTGGGGATGTTGATCTACTCTGATTATTCATGTTACCAGAGTTTTTCCACTGATTCCACCCCATGATTGTTTTACACCATTTGACTAGATGAGCGGATAAAGGAAAGTTGGGTTGGAGGCTCCCAAAGTAGTGATTAACCATCCCTTTGCCCAAAAACTGGGACTGATGTCTGTACTTTTTCCCCTGGAGCTTTTCCAAGAACACAGACAGTGCTACGGCTTGAGAAACTGGGACCCTGCTTGGTGTGGTGAGGCTAAGTGGTTCTGTCTTGTTTTCAGCTAGTCTCTGTCCTACTCTAGTGAATCAGTTACTCTGGGTTAAAGTCTCAGCTGTGGAGAAATACCAGCAATTAAGTCACCCCGCCCCCCACAGGCAACAATTGGAAAAGGAAAATCAAACCTTCCCACAACCACACACACAGCGTACCACTTGGATAGTCCTCGGGCGATTGGTCCAGTTCAAGAGGTCCAAATCAATTGTCTCAGTCAGCACCTGTCTCAGGTGGGAGAGTTTAAAAGGTCTCTGGCAACTAGATCGCAGGGGTCTGCTGACAACTGAAATATGACTTGCTCTGGTGCTCCATGAGGTCAGGAGGACCTACCCAGCAAATAGATTAGTCTGGGAAGGTTGATGCCTCCTTCCCCACCTTGCACTTCTGTCACACCCAGTCACTGATATCCCCACAGGGCTGTGAGCCAGTTGCCTCTAATGAGCAGATACTCTGGGGGTTGCATCTACCCAAATCACAGGGACATCTATGTCTCCTCAGCCCAGTCACTGCTCTCTGCCAG
Source organism: Loris lydekkerianus (assembly GCA_963574355.1). NCBI lineage: Eukaryota > Metazoa > Chordata > Mammalia > Primates > Lorisidae > Loris > Loris lydekkerianus. The sequence continues at coordinate 18,693 of CAUYPK010001538.1, forward strand.
TATCTGGCAAGGGGAGGTGAGGCCTGACAACCTCAGGTGCTTAATGGAGGCCGGGGCTCCAGCCCTCCCCTGATTGATGTTACCTACAGAATGAAACAACTTCGCAGAATTTGTTTCTGTCCCGGCTATCTTCCCCTGCATAAGAGAAGCTGTTAAGAGTTCACAGAACCTGCGCCTCAGGCCCTGTCCATGCCACTACCCGGTCTCACTGCCATTTGTATTTCAGCGGCACATGGTTAGCTGTCAGTTCCAGCCTCTGCCTGCCCTCCTTTGTCTGGGCTAATGATCCCCTGAGGGCCGGGTGCATCCCAGGCTCAGTAAACCCCAGTCCTCTGCGTCAGTCCCATCTGGGAATCTGCCAGCTCTGAGCATGCGTTTTCTAGTCCCTGCGCTCCACCCAGGCTGGTACCACCTCAGGCAAACACTTTACTCATGGTTTTGGTCCCAGATCTGTTCCACCAGTGGCTGCCATCAGAGAAGATGCTTGGCCTCCTCTGGTTGTCCAGAGAGACAGAGGGTGTGACTTCAGAATATCCAGGGGTAAGCCCTATTGTTGCCAAAAAACAGCTGCTGCTTTGTTCCTCGGGTCACCACCGCTCCCGTATGGTTCCCTCTCTGCCGACCATCCTCTCCTCACTCCCATGCCACAGAATCAGCACTGACCAGCACCAGTCCATGCCCTGTCCACACCTCTCAATAAAATACCCAAGAATCTGAACTCCTGAGGCTTCCAGACCTCAGAGTGAGAGTGGAGGGGAGTGCTGGGAGCTCAGAATTGCAGGTAGAGAGTATATACAGTTTTATACAGTTTTATGCCTGGTAGGAGAGCACCATGGCACCTTAGTAGGGATCCAGTTTTTAGAGGGTATTTCCCGTGGGATGTAATGGAAGGACTTTTGAACTCTGCTCATTTGTTTATGGAGTACTCTGAGCCGTTCTCATGGGGAAGGGGATTCCCGACCGCTTGGCAATGGATTTTGTACCTTTTGTTTGTATCCTTGAGGTCGCAGCTCACCTCAGCAGGGTTTATGTGCGTTCTTCAACCTTTTCTCTTGGTGCAGCTCTAATCTTCCAGGTTGCTTGCTAAATTTCTGTCCTTTAACTCTCCTTCTGGCTGGGAGCTTCTGTGTAAAACTGGCTTCAGTCAGCCATCTTGCCTCTGCCCCTTAGTTTTCCCATTTTTTGTAGAAATGGGGTCTCACTCTTGCTCAGGCTGATCTTGAACTCCTGAGCTCAAGTGACCCTCTTGCTTTAGCCTCCCAGAATACTAGGATTACAAGTGTGAGCTACTACCCAACTCCTATGATTCTTTTCTTTGGCCATTTTATGTAATCTCCTATCTCTCATAGGCTTTGGTCATTCCTCTTGACTGTCTGTTATTTATATTTGACTGACTGGGTTAATTCAAAAGAGTTGTCTTCAAGCTCTCAAATTGTTTCTTCTGGTTGGTCTATTCTATTCTTCTTTTTTTATTATTAAATCATAACTGTGTATATTAATGCAATCATGGGGTACAATGTGCTTGTTTTCTATACAATTTGAAATATTTTCATCAAACTGGTTAACATAGCCTTCAGTCTATTCTATTCTTAAAGCTTTCCACTGTGTTTTGTATTTCCTAAAATGAATTTTTCATTTCCATAAATTCTATTTGGATTTCTATTAGCATGTCTATCTCTTTAGTAAATTTTTCATTCATTTCCTAAATTGTTTTTCTGGTTTCTTTAAGTTGACTTTCCATTTTCTCTTAGATTTCATTGAACTTAATTGCAATCCATATTTGGAATTCCTTATGTCATTTCAGTATTTTCATTTTGGTTAGGATTCATTGCTAGAGAACTAGTGTGCTTCTATGGGGGTGTCCTTTCACTCTTCTGGAGTTCTTACACATGAGGGAAGATGGAGGCCATTGAAATCCTTTCTCTTTCCCCAGCCCTGTAGTCTTAAAGCCTGGATTATATTAGGATGCCCAGTTTAATCTCTGAGACAGTAAGTGGTACTTGTGGGTAAGAATCAGCCATACCCCATATGATTGAGTCAAGAAATGATGTAAAGGGCTATGGAATTCGTCTTCCCCATCAGTCATACTTTCTTTTTTAAAAAAGCCACATACAGCATTGTTTTCTGAGACTTGTGGCTAGTTATATCTCCTCAAGGGAAGCACTCGCTTGCTCCAAATGGTGGACAGGGCTCTGGAGCTCCCAGGGGGCTCCTGATTCTCTACCATGGCAGAAGTGGGTGAAGGAACAAGGCTGGGTCAGGAGAGCCTTCACCCTCAGGCTCTACAGAGGAAGGCAAAAGAGGTGTCTGTGCAAGAGTTTAGGGCTGCTCCCAGATACTTGTGAAAGCCTCTGGGGGTTGGGGGGGAGCAGCCTTACCAAACCAGAAAGTCAACTCATCATGGAGGGCCCATGTGGGATTCAGTCTGGTTGTCAGGAGTGGGTTTTACTCTTCTCCCTCCATTCCAGACTCAGGGTCTACTTCTGATGTCTAGCTGCAGGCAGGAGCTCAAATTAGCTGAGCTACCCAGCAATGAGACTGTAGGCTGGGACCTTCCCTTTCCAGGATTGTGCCTGGGTCAAGAGTGGGGCTTTCCTGTGGGTGTAGGGGTGCTACTTAAGTACACTGCAGCTCAGATCCACACCACACTTTCCTCTCAGTTCTGACCATGTGGGTTCCCTCACCTCCTGGTATTAGTTCACAAATATCCCCTCTGTGTCCTCAAGCAACTATCCCCTCTGTGTCCTTAAGCAACATGATTGAGTCCTGGAGGTACAGAATCTGGCCTACTGGTTTGTCCCCAGGTTCCCCAAGTTCAATCTATGACCATGCCAGAGAAAAGCACACTGATCCCAATATGCCTATAAGGTGCTCAAGCAAGTTTGATGTCCCTCTGCTTTGAAGTATGCCCAGCTCTGCTAAAGCAGCCAGGCAAGCAGCACCTAGGAAGGCCCATGGGTAAGTTCATAGTCCAAGCACCTACTGGCCCAATGTAGGTTTTTTTTTGTTTGGTTGGTTTTTTTGTTTGTTTGTTTGTTTGAACTTGCCACCTCCAGCATATGGGTCCAGCACCCTACTCCTTTGAGCCACAGGCACCGCCCCCCCCCCCCACTGTAGGTCTTTAAGAGGAAGAATGAGTACCCCATTCTCTGTGGGAGCTTTGATGCAGTAGATAGGCCAACAGAGGAGAAATCAGCCATTCCTGAGAGTCTTGGCTCAATCGTCCCTTGGAGTACCTGTGCCTCTCAGCAGTAGGTGTGGGTAGGAAAGTGGAGAAAAAGAGTCCAAATAGGGGAGAACTGGCACTCTGTCTTTGTCCTTCTCTCTTGAAGGCAGGCCATCTGGAATTTCCAAGCTCTAGGATCACACAGATCCCCAAAGAACCACCAGCCTTTGTGGCTACCACAGTCCAGGTTGAAGTTGGGAAATGTTTGTGTGGGAATGAGCAACATGAAAACTGAGAGGCTGAAGCTCCCTAGCAGAAGACAAAGGCACACAGTGGGTAAAGAAGCAGTATGGTGCCCACCATCTCAGCTTGCATCTGTGGTAATGATAAGTGACCCCAAGGGGACTAGCAGCTTGGTATTTTACCCTCAAGAATCTCTCATGGGTAGCAGCAGCTTTGGGGATCAAAAGCTCATCAGAAGCCCGGGATCCTGATGACCATCAGAGGTATGACGGAAGGAAAAACAAAACCCCCTACTCTTTCTGTTGGGCTGCAACTCTCTCAGGGGTTTACCTCTGCCAGTATCTTGCTTTTTCTTTTTTGCTCTGCAGCTTCTTCCCATGGAATCTCCAATAGGCTCTGGCTTTTAGGTGTAACTCAGAGTTATACCCAATCAATGTTTTCTTCCTCTAAAACTTTTCCTTCTTTTTGAAACAATGTGCTAACTATGTCTCTAGTCAGCTATCTTCCTCCCATTCCCCCAAGTCTGTGATCTCAATATACTTCTATGCTTTTGTTTTCTCATCAGTAAACTGGGGATAACAAAGCATCTTCCATAGGGTTATTATGAGGAATAAATGAGTTATTAGATGTAAACTTCTTATACTACTGGCTGATAAATGGTAAACACTAAAGACACATCATGGGGAGATTCAAAGGGGAAGGAGTCTAAATCATAAACAGACCACTCCCATTATACCCCAGCAAAAATTCTTTGATGACTTCTGTATATTTAGTTCATCTTCTAGCTTTACCTAGCAAAAATTCTTTGATGAGTCCTGTAGTAAAGGAAGAAAGAGGAAAGGTAGCACATATTCATGTCAAACTCGTTTATTTTAAAGATTACATAATAGGTGGAGTATACTTAAAGGTCCCTGATAAAAAATCTCTCCCTCCACATACGCCACATCAGAAATTCATTGGGTAACCCCTCTTTTTAAATACACAGTGACAACTCAGACAAATGTCATAGTAATTCCACAAGTATTTGATGAGTACCTATAATATGAAATTGACCTTCGAGTACAAAACCAATTGGAATCCTATCACAAAGATCTTGCAGTCTAGTTGAGTACTTCTCAAATGTTTTTTGAAAGGATCTACAATAAGATATTTTTAAATTATAAACGAATACACACTGAGGAAAATGTTTCATGAAAAATGCCCATAGTATTTGTAATCCTTTCTACCTTCTATTCCTGACTATTCTATTTCCTTTTTAAAAATTCTTGTCACAACCCCACACACACCCCCCCACACACACACACTAAATAGATTTTATTACCCAGTAATGGTCATGGTCCGAAGTTTGACAAAATTGGTATTGAAAAATATCACTCTAGACAGGTGAGCAATTAACTTTAATACAAGGGAGAAATAATTAATTGTTCAATAGAAGTTGATATTCTGTGAACACAGAATAAGTGAATCATTTTAACTGAATCATCCAGGATCTACAACACACAACTATGGGCATGAATGGAAATTCAACCAATAGATCTTAAGAATATGTCATAATTAATCTACTATTTGCCTAGTCTGTGTGGAAGACAAATTGCTAAAATATTTGATACATCAAGGAATAGCAAAACTTATACATCAACAGGTGTTATCTGATGTGTTGCTTAGATACTGTTGTTTCTCTTGTCCTTGTCTGCTCTGTCCCTCTAAGATCAGTAGCCAACCACATGTAATCCCAGTGCCCAGTCACTAGTCTATTCACTGTCCAGAGTGTCTTTTTCTGCCTCTGTTCAGATTCCTAAGGTGTTTGAGTGTTCTCCAATCTCCAGTTTTGCTACAACTCTGGCACACTACTTCTTCACTTTCTTTACACTATATGGCATTAGCAAGCATTATCAAACTTCAGCTAAAATCTGTTTTAAATGCTTTGGAGATGGAAAAGGGGAGGTAGTATTGTTACTTATGTATATTTCATCAGCACTCAATAGGTAAATTATTGTTTAAGTCATTGATCAAGCAATGTCCATATTTTGACATATCTACTACTCTTGCCAGGTGGAAAGAATTATGTAGGGTGGGGCCTGTGGCTTAAGAAGTCATACGCCAGCCCCATACACCGGAGGTGGCAGGTTCAAACCCGGCGCCAGCAAAAAAATGCAACTAACAACAAAAAAGAATTATGATGTATATAAAGATTTTGAAATCCACAAATGAATAGGCTCCTAAGAATTTAGCCTTCTATATACCATAGGTGCTATGTATTTTTAATAAATCCAGAAAAAAATCTTTCTCTAATAGAATATTCCACATAATAAAAAGTTACCATTGAAAATTTGTAGAACCACAACTAAAATCACTTTACTATCATCATTATGGCAGTAATATATACTAATTCAATAATTTATTTAATATTTGTCAAGGTCCTACTATATCTGATGAATTGTGGATCCCATGGAGAAAACCAAATAATGAAATTCTTGATTCTTTCACTCTAAAAGAGAAATATGTGCTTGTACAAATAATTTCAGTGGAAAGCAGAAAACAAATGTTAAAAAGTATAAACTAGAAAGAGCAAGCTTTTCCACTCAGATTAGGAACCAGGCAAGGTTGCCCATTGTCTCCACTGCTTTTTAACATTGTAATGGGGATTGGTGGCTGAGTAACAGTTTTCCGGTAACTGGGTACAGTGAGTCTGGGGAGAAAAGACTCCAGGCATCACTGGCTGGTGGGATCTGCCCATGATTATCCCTTTGAGGATACAGGGAGCCAGCAAGGGACTTCTGGACCTCAGGAGGAGGACAAAAACAGTGGAAAACTGCCAAGTGGCTGCGTGTGTTAGATCAACCTAATCACGCTGGCCACTGTGAGTACAAGCAGCACTGAGACTGCAAACCAGAAAGGCCTTACCTGTGAACTGTTTTGGTGTTCTTGGACTTGGCACTCAGTTGAGCTGCCTTGGGGAGAGCTCAAGCAGGAGTGTGGAGAACGTTGGGCATTGTCTGGGATGCCAGAAAAAGCCACTCAGCTGGGCGAAGTAAGCCATTGTGAAAGAACTGCTCCAGCAAGCTCTGCCCTCAGGGTCCCAGAACAAGGATTGAGCGGGACAAAGTAAACTAGTGACTGAGCAGCCTAAAAGCGGGGAGTGAGCGGCCTTACAGCCTTAATCCTTAGGGGCAGAGTGGGATGGTTTTGGCACACTGGAGCATTGGGCTGTTGCCCTGGGTAGAGTGCTGTGATGTCACAGCTCATACCAACCTCAAACTCCTGGGCTTGGCACCGCCCAGACCTCCATAAGAGCTGTGCAGCGACCCCAACCAGTGACCTGCACCCACCGGGCCTCCACATTCCCTGACTAGAAACTGAGGGAGCCACGAAACCCTGCATCCTCCATCCTGTGTCCAAGCCTCCACACTAGCCCATTCATCTGGCCAGGGACTCTGGTAGCTGCGTGCCCTCTGGAGCCCTCCCTGCCTCTGCAAAGAGCCCTTCTCCTGCCCAGAGACTGCTGGAGCCTTGGGCTCTCTGTGCCAAAGTCACTGGGTGCCAGGCACTCCCAGAACCGTGCACACCATCCCCAGCCCTGTTGCTGGAACAGGGTGTGTCACACACTGGAGCTGCTTCCATAACCAGAACTCCCTAGCTACAGCAGCCCCAGAGGAACTACACACGGTCATTCCCTACAAAGATCCAGCAAAAATAGAGTGATCCTGCTGGGGTCTAATCTTAGAGAGACACCTCCCCAAATATGAGGATGGCCAGAGGCAATGGTGAAAAACAATCAGGAGGCAAAATCAACAGAAAAACTCTGGCAATAAGAATAATCAGAGTAGATCAACTCCCCCAAAGATCAATGGGGCAGAAACTACACTAGTCCCCATGCACAATTACAAATAGCTGAGATGTCAGAAATTGAATTCAGGATCTGGATAGCAAATAAGATCGAATTAGAATTCAAAAAGTTATCTCAGGAATTCAACAGATTCAAAGAGCAAATGACCAAAGATTTTCACACATTGAGACAAGAAGTTGCATCCCTCAAAGATCTGAGAAACACAGTAGAATCACTCAGTAACAGAATGGAGCAAGCCGAAGAAAGAATTTCTGACACTGAAGATAAAGCTTTCGAACGTTCCCAAACCCTTAAAGAAGAAGAGAAACGGAGAGCAAAAACAGACCACTCTCTTAGAGAGCTCTGGGATAATTAGAAGAAAACCAATATTCGTCTTATAGGGATTCCCGAAAGTGATGAAGTGGCTTCACAAGGCACAGAGTCTCTTCTCCATTATGAAGAAGAATTTTCCAGATATGAGAAGAGATTCCGAAATTCCAATAGCAGACAGTTTCAGAAACCCAGCACAACTCAACCCAAATAAGAAATCCCCCAGACACATCATAATCAATTTCACAAAAGTTAATATGAAGAAAAAAATTCTGAAAGCTGCCAGACGCAAGAAAACTATTACCTACAGGAAAAAGAATATTAGAATAACTGAAGATCTCTCTGGTGAAACCTTTCAAGCTAGAAAAGGATGGTCATCGACTTTTAATCTCCTAAAACAAAATAACTTTCAACCAAGGATCCTGTACCCAGCTAAATTGAGCTTCACTTATGACGGAGAAATTAAATACATCCACGACATTCACATGTTGAAGAAAGTTGCCACAACTAAACAGGCTCTCCAGGACATTCTGAGACCTATCTTCCATAAAGACCAACATAATCCTCCACCAAAAAAGTAAACCCACCCAAAAAATATTTGATCAAATTCCAACTTCCAGAGTCGCAAAAGGATTAAAAATGTCCACCGGACTCTTGAAAGGCTTACCAATATTCTCAATTAATGTGAATGGTTTAAATTGTCCTCTAAAGAGGCACAGGTTGGCTGACTAGATGCAAGGACTCAAGACAGATATCTGCTGCGTCCAAGAATCGCATCTTACATTAAAAGACAAATATAGACTCAAGGTGAAGGGATGGTCATCCATACTCCAGGCAAATGGAAAGCAGAAAAAAGCAGGCGTTACAATCCTGTTCACAGATGCAGTAGGCTTTAAACCAACCAAAATAATTAAGGATAAGGATGGACACTTCATATTTGTTAAAGGTAATACTCAATATGATGAGATCT